>JAVRFV010000315.1:0-80296 GCA_032716605.1 Paralithodes platypus
CCTAACCAGCGCTGTATAGAGATTCCTGAAGATTTCTTCGTCAAGTGACACAAATGTCCTCCTTATCAGTCATACAATTCTATTGGCTGTGTTTATCTTTTCCGCTAAATGTTCTGAGAAATTTAACTTATTGTCTATCACTACTCCTATATCCTTTTCTGCATTCACTTCCTCCATCGCTTCATACATACTGTATCCTACCTTGTCTATCTTGCTGGTCCCAATCCGCATGTACTTGCATTTTTTGGATGAAAAGGCATTAACCAATTTATAGACCATCCCTTCATGCACTCCACATCTCCTTGAAGCAAACCCATATCTTCCTTACTCCTCACTCTTCTATACAGCTTAGTGTCATCCGCATACAGGTATACCTCACTTCCATTAGTTATAACTTCAGGCAAGTCGTTGATAAATATAACGAACAGCAGTGGTCCCAACACAGATCCCTGAGGTACCCCACTTGTAATTTCCCTCCACCCCGAGCCTATTCCATTCACCAGTACCCTCTGTCTCCGATCTTTCAGGAAGGCTTCTATCCATTTCACACATTTCTCCCCTATATTATAGCTTCTAACTTTCTCTATTAACCTTTTATGTGGGACCTTATCGAAGGCCTTCATAAAATCGCAATATACCAAGTCTATTACATCACCATCTTCTAGAATTTGCATCCAATCATCTACCACCTTAATTAGCTGTAGTACCGTCGACCTCCCCGGCAAGAATCCGAACTGTCTCCCACTGAAAAGTTGGTTTGACTTCATATGATCCATTATTCCTTCTCTAATTACCGTTTCCATTAGTTTACACACAACACTTGTCAAACTGACTGGTCTATGATTCCCTGGGTCATTTCTCTTTCCCTGCTTAAATATAGCTGTTATGTTCGCCTCTCTCCAGTCCATCGGGATTTGTCCTGTATTAAACGATACCTCAAATAACATTTTCAATGGCTCTACTAACATCTCCCCTATTCTTTATGATTCTTGGGTGTATCCCATCCGGTCCCGGTGACTTACTTCTGTTCATTTTTTCTATAGCCCTTCTTATTCTAGCATGGGAAAACTCTATTAGTTCTAGTGCCGGTTGCCTGTTTGATGGGAATAGTAGGCACTGCATCCTCCGACTCCACTGTTAGTACCCCCCCAAAGTATTTCCCCAGCACCTCTGCTTTCTCCTTATCAGTCTCCGTTCTACTCCCATCATTACAGCCCCCCACCAGCTCTGGGATCCCTACTCTTCTTGTTAACTTTTCCTGAATGTACTTCCAGAATATTTTTGGATTATCCTTCACATTTCTAGCTATCTCTCTCTCCCTCTCCTTCACCCCCCTCCTTGTTTCCCACCTTATTTTATTGTTTATTTGTATGCGTTCCAGATCCACTTCCTTAGCCTCTATACTAGACCCCCTGTTCTTTTTTAACAATTTTAATCTTTCCCACAATCGTTTCTTTCTTCTAATCAATATCCAAAGCTTTCTTTTCATTGGCAATTCTGGGTTAGTTCTTTTCCTCAATTTTGTTTTATCCTTATATTCCCTTACTGGTACACTTTTGGATACAGCATTCTCCAGTTTGACTCTAATTTTCCTCCACATTCCTTCAGCGTCTTCACCGTTCAAGTATTCCCCCCAGTCAATGTCCAAACACCGTCTCAGCAGCTCATAATCTGCTCATGTATACATGTATATTTTTCTATTGCTTCTAATATCTCTCTCTGATTTAATGTTACAACTAAAGCTTATACAGGCATGGTCACTACGACCTATAGGGCTATCCACATTAACATGTTCCACTATATCCTCTTCATTGCTAAAAATCAAATCAAGTACACTCCCCTGCGTCCCACGTCTATATCATGTCACCTCTACAATATGTTGCATTAAAAACAATCTCTCACTTTCTCTATAAAATTATTTTCCAGGCTACCCTGTCCCGCTGGAGTAGTACAATTTGCCCAGTTGATCCTTGGCAAATTGAAATCTCCAATCAAAATTTTATATTTGTTCTCTCTATTATCTGTCTCCTCCATTGCTTTCAGTAGGTTATCATGCTCTCCCCTGCTATTATTTGGGCTTCTATATATACAGGCAATTATAATTGATCCTCTTACACATTTTACTTCACTACACAAATACTCACAATACTGCTGTCTCATATCCACCTCATTAACCTTGAGCTCTTTTCTTACATAAATACACAGTCCTCTTCCAACCTCTGCTCTAATAGCATTTCTCTCATATAACTCAAAACCCTCCAAACTATATTCGACCAGTTCCCTTTCAATTCTAGCTTTTTTTGGTCTTACTTCCTGTAGGGCTATGACATCAGGTTTTTCCTCTTCATCCTGCAACCTACATATCAGTTCTCTTTTCTTGTTCTGGGTAAACACATCCACATTACTAAACATAATCCTTCATCCATCTCCCATTCCTTCAGCAATTACACCATCACGCTCCTCCGTCCGTACCATACTCCCCGTTAGCACTACTGGGTCTGCCTCTTTGTCTCCTGTCTCTCCCTGTGACACCTCCACCTCGTTATCCTCCTCCGTCACAACTCCAATCACATTCTCTCCCCTCCCTTCTACTCTTATATACCACTTCTTCACTTTTCCGTCCCTCACTCTCCAGTAAAAATGTCTCTTATCCTCCACATCCAACTTTCCATTATTTTCATCAGCCTTTTCTTGTAATTCCTTAATTTTTTTCCTTTGTTCTATACTCAAATCCTTCTTTAGTCTTATGTGTTTCAGTTTATCATTTGTATTTAGCCTCCAACTAAAATTTGTCACAGTCTCCGCCACTACCTAGTTTTAAACTGTACCCTTATAGGTCTCATCTCTCCCCTTTTTATATCTACCTATCCTACTGATCTTCTCCACCTGCCCTTCCCATCCATATTCGTCCTCATCCACACCTTTCAAGACCTCCTTCACTGTCTCCATATCCCTCACTTTTCTCACTCCATTATCATTCATATGAGTCTCTATATCCATACAAGATTACCCCTATCCCTGTCCAAAATGAGTCATTGGAGCTGGTGAAAAAGTTTTGTTACTAGGAGATACCATCTCTGCTTGGTGGTGGGGCAGAGGCTGCCACTGTTGTTGTTGTCGTCCCCAAGCTGCCTGGCCGAACAGCTGCAAGGCCAAGGCCATAACCGAGCGCCCCCACAGTACCCTCCCTGCCGACCACAGCCTGGGTGACCGAAGCCACTCCATGGCGGGGAGCTGAGGAGGGTGCGGAAACGACGGGAAACCAAAAGCCCCACCAGGGCCCTGTGCCCCTCAGCAGTATGAAGAGAAAGTTGATGGCAAAGGAAAATGTGACGCTTTGGCTTCCAATCTTGGTAGATTGGGAGGTCAATCCACGGAAGAGACGCCGTCACTTGAGATCTAGAAAATAGATCTAGAAATAGATAGTAAAAGGAACAGTCAGAGTAAGCTATGGGTATGGCAGAGATCGCTCAGTTCTCACTCTGATAGACCAGCCCATCACCACATGACTACAACCCAATCCTCTCAGCATCAGCTAGGAAAGGCCCTAGAAAGCCTTTGGCGGGGGGAAGCTCCCCTATTTCAACCCCTTTCGGGGTTGGGCACCCGCTGGGCTGCCACTGTTGCTATAATTAGATGTGGCGAGGGGAAGTTCAGAGAACTGCTGCCAATCCTGACCATGAAAAGAATGCCTCTCCCCTTGAAGGGAAAGGTGTATGCCTCATGTGTTAGAAGTGCAATGACGTATGCCTCAGAAACATGGGCCGTTAAAGTAGAGGATGTCAGCAGAAGGAACGTAATGAGATGAGGAATGGTGAGATGGATGGCCAGGCTACAGGATAGAATAAAAAATGTGTTGAGGAGACGTTTAGGTATAAAGAGTATTAGCGAGGTGATGTGTACAAGTATACTGGGATGGTATGGACATGTGGGAGATGGATGAACACAATTGGGTGAAAAAATGCAGGTCTGTGATTGTGGAGGGAGCTGCACCAAGGGGGCCACCGAGGAAGACCTGGGATCGGACTATTCGTGCCGATCTCAAATCCAAGAACTTGACAAGTGAAGCAGCCCTTAATAGGGTTGCCTGGAACGCCGCCATTAGGACAAGAGACTGATGCACGTATGTGTGGAACACTCAGTCTTAAAATTATGTATGTATGGCTAGGCTCCTGAATTCCCTCATAGGGTGGGATGGCGGGTTCCTGGATGTGGGGTGGTGCTGGGTGAATCATGTTCTCTCGTCAGGTCCACTGTTACTCTAGCACCGTATGCTCTGCAATTATTCAAAATGTTAGCACACTTTTTGTATTCATAACTTAACCCCACACAGGCTAGTAAAGAATGTAAAAAGTAGAAGTCAAACTTTATGCTCATTACAAGGGACATTTATTACTTGTTAATGAAGTCAGAATTTTCCAATGTTTTCTTTATGCCTCATATGAATAACCTTCATGCTTCTCTGTCATCTGTCAACTAACACCCCTCCTCTCACCCGACACCACTTTCACTGATATACCTTTCAACGCCATCCCTCCCTCTCACTCTCAGACTGCCTCTCCCCCTCTGCCCTTCCACCTCACCTACATGCCCCCACAAGTAGTACCAAAGAGATGGCTTCTATTGTATTGTTAAGACCCCTTCATTATGTAGGTAATAATTTCTCCGGTAAATGTCTAACCGGTGGCCCGGTAATAGATCTCCCAGTAGTAGGATGGGAAGTTCCGTCATGGTGGGCAGGTAGGGATGGACGAAGGTTCTGAACGGCAGTCTATATCACATCTTGCTTCTTGGAACGGTACTACAGCCTGCGGAAAAAAAGAGGCTATTTAACTAAAATCTTCCATACTGTATCTTTCATTCTACTACCATCATCATAATGCATGAGGAAACAAATATCAAGAAAAGAGAAGTACTGTAACTATTACTGTATACTGAATACTGTAAGGGTGATCAAAGAGCAACTTAACTGTAGTTTTCTAGATATAATATATTGACGACAGTGCACACCTTATGATGTAGTGTAGCACATTGTAGAGGCTAACTTAATAAAAAAAAACAAAAAACTATTAATAGATACATAAATCAATGTAACCCTGTGTTGTCTATGTCTTAGTGTGTGCTGAGCCTGTTGTCTGATTTCAAGCATTGATCTATCTATCTATCTATTGCCTGACGCCATGATCCCCGAAGGGTGAACGAACCGCCCCCATGCACCTCTGTCCCCCAGTCAGGCGATCCCCCCAACAGCACCGCCTTCGTTCATGTACTTCACTCCATCCTTCCACCTCTCATTCGGTCTACCTCTCCCTCTCTCCCTCCCACCGCGCTTCGTACACCCTCTTAGGTCATTCTCTCGCTTTCCATACGTTCCATATGGCCGAACCATCTCAAGTTGTTCCTTAACACTTTCCAGCACATCTACCTCCACACCACACCTCCTTCTTACTTCCTCATTAGTCTGTCTATCCCTCCATGTAACTCTGCACGCACTCCTTAAGTAATTCATTTCCACTGCTCTCACTCTTGGTCGGAGTCTCTCAATCAACGTCCATGCTTCGCTTCCGTAAGTCAGTGTCGGGATTACCACACTGTCATGCAAGGACTTCTTCACTCCCATACTGACCACCCTATTTCTTGTTACTGCATTTAGCATTCCTACAACCCTCTTCCCCTGTTGTACCCTCTCCCGCACTTTTTCATCCATAGTCCCATCATTACTCAACACACTGCCCAGATACTTAAAAGAGTTGACGATCTCCATAGCCTGACCGTTCAGCTTCACCTTACGCATTGATACATTACTTTTATTTTTTATTATAACGTAAAACTTGCAAAATTACCTAACCAAAACAGGGACGAATAAAGATACAAAACGAACTAATCAAAATCGCTATGTGGACAAACGCTTAATAAAATAAACTGTGAAATAAAAGAACACAATTCACCACATAGGGTGTACATCACTGAGCAAGTTAATTTGTTTCCCAAGCAAAACAATGCGCACGATGCACTATCGTCACTTATAATTATAATTATGTGTGTTGTTGTTGTTGCACCCCCTCATGTCCAGATGGTCTTTGACTTTGAGGATTTAGGTTTCTTGATGTATGTGATCTGTGGGTGAAGTAGCTGTGCAGCCTGTAATGATCTTCAGGGCTTTGTTTTGAATAGTCTGTAAGGTCTTATGATGTGTTTCAGCTAGGTTAGAAGCCCAGGCTGGGCTTGCGTATTCCATCACTGATCTTATGTATTGTTTATATACTGTGGTGGTAGTTTCTTTGTTGTGTCCAAATTTTGTGTGAGCAAGTGACCTGAGGGCGTTAAGTCTGGGTGTCAGTTTCCTTTTAATGTTTGTGGTGTGCTGTTTGAATGTCATATGAGTATCATATGTTACTCCTAGGATTTTGGGTGTGTGTATGTGTTAGGGGTGTGTTGTTTATGGTGAGTTGAGGGATGTATTCGTGTTCTCCTGTCCAACTTGTAAGCAGGGTTGCGGTGGATTTGGCTGGGGCTAGATTAAGTCTGTTTGTAGTGCACCAGCCATGTAGTGTGTTGAAGGAGATCTGTTGCTCTTTTTGGGTCATGGTGTGTGCATGTGAGTGTTATGTCATCTGCATAGGAGGCTAAGTTTATTTGGGGCGTATTGGGTGTAGTTATATCGTGCATGTACAGATTGAAGAGTGCGGGCGATAGGACGGATCCTTGTGGGACTCCGTTTGGAAAGTTTCTGATTTTAGATGACTGACCGGCAAAAGATACGTGTGCACATCTGCCTGGGAAGTTGGCCAGCCACCTTTTTGTGTTGTTTGTGCATATTTGTGTTGTAGATTTTGTTTGTTAGGTTGTGGCGGGGGATGGCATCGAAGGCTTTACTAATGTCGAGTGTGGCCAATTAGTGATCTGTGTGGTGGTCTAGCTGAGTTGATGCCGTCCAAAAGCTCTTTGTGTAAGGTCTGTGAGAAGAGTGTTTGTGGAGTGCAGTGGCCTAAAGCCATGTTGTGTGGAGCTAGGGGTAGGTCAGGTGTAATTAGTTGTAATACTAGGCGTTCCATGACTTTGGAGGGGGAGCAAAGGAGTGTGATGGGGCGGTGCGAGGAGGGTAGCGTGGGGTCTTTGTTGGGTTTGGGGAATGTTGATGATGATACCATGCTTCCAAATGTCTGGTATTGTGTTGTGTGAATAGCTGTAGTTTGATATGTTAGTGAGTGCTTGTATGCCTTGTGGTCCCAGGTGTCTGAGGTGTATGTTGCTTATGTTGTCTAGGCCACAGGCGGGTGTGTGCTTGAGATTGTTGATGATATGCTTTGTCTGGTGATTGGTGAAGGGTGTATAGTCAGGGTCTGTGTGGAATTGTCTCTTACGTCGGATGACACGTCGGTCGTCTTTGTGAGGTTTTAGGGGGCTGACATGTGAAAAGTGATTGATGAGAGTGTTTGCTTGTTGATTACATGAAGGAGTAGAGTCTGTTGTTGTGATTGCAGCATGTGATTGTGTTGTGTTGCTGTTGGAAAGTGTGATGCTGTTTAGTGTTTTGTAGAGTTTTTTGGGGTTTGTTTTGTGATCAAGTGTTTGTAGGAAGTTATTCCAATTTAGTTTTTGTTGTTCTTGTATTTTGTTGTTAGTTTGGGTGTTGAGTAATTGAATTTGTTGTGTGATGTCTTGTGTGTGGGGTGCTGGGGAGTGTTTCAGTATGTCGCGTTGTCTGATGAGGTTTTGAATTTCTGGTGTGAAGTTGGGGTTGTGTCTTTTTCTGTTACCTCTTGGAATGTGTTTCTTGTCAGCATTTTGGATAGTTTTATTGAGTATGTGTACAGCATTGTTGATGTTAGTGAGGAGTGTACTGTTTAGAGTTGTGAAGTGTTGTTCTGTCTCATTTGTGAATGCTTCCCAGTTAGCTCTTTTATAATTGGTGTATGTGTGTTTGTGGCTAGCTGGGGTGAGTCTGGTTTTGGTGGTGATAATGATCGGGAGGTGGTCAGAGCCTAAGGTTCTGACCACCCTCCAGGATGTTGTGGGGGCGAGTTCTGGGGAGCAAAAGGTGATGTCTGGAGATGATGGGTTATAGAGGGCTTGGTGAGGAATATGGGTATGTTGATGGATGTCGTTAAGGATGATGAGGTTATCGGTTTGGTTTTGTAGTACCAGCCCTCTGTCTGTGTCGGGGTTGTCGACAAACCAGGCCGACGTCTTGGCGTTGAAGTCACCATCCAGGATGATGTGTGGGGTGTGTGGGGTGTGTGGGATGTTTGTGATGTGTTGTAAGTGTGGTCTGTATTAATTTGGTACTGTAGGGGATGTTTGGGGAGGGATGTATGTGTTTATGATGGTTATGTTGGAGTTGTTGCCAGTGCGTATTTTAATTGACTGTATTTCTGTTGTGTTATCATTTGGGGGGAGGAGGGATTTGGTTTGTACACTGGTTACTATGTATGATATTTCTTTGTGTACCAGGGTGATGAGTCCACCGCCCCCGCCGGCAGCCCGGTCTTGTCTGATGGTGGTGAAATTATGAAATGTGGGTGTTTTTTGTGTTGTCCAGAAGTTTGTTTCTTGTAAGATCGCAATGTGTATGTTGTGTTGTTTGATGAAGTGTTGAGAGTTTGTGTTTCGTTGTGTTGATGTGATCTATGTTCAGTTGAAGAATGTTAATGTTATGTGCACGATGTATGTTGGGTGCTGCTGCCCGAGGATGGGGTGGGGGTGGGGGTGAGGGAGGGGCTGGGGGTTGGGATGGGTGAGGTGGGGGTGGGGATTGGGGAGCAGGAGATGGGGGTTGGAATGGATTAGGATGGGGTGTGGTGTGTTGGTTTGAGGAGGGGGAGGGTGGGGGAAGGTGAGGTGGGTAGGGGGGGAGAGGGGGAAGGGTTTTAGGGGGGGGGAGTGGATGATATGGGAAGGTTAGGTTGGTTGGGGAGGAGAGGTGGACGGGTTTTTTAGGTGAGGGATTTGACTGGGAGAGGGAGGGGCATGAGGAACAGGTCCACGTGTTTGTGTAGTGTTTCTTGGAGGCAAGTGTTGTGCAGGTGAAGTGGGTCCAGTTCCCGCATGAATTGCAGAGAACTGAACCCTTAGTATGGCGACTCGAAGTGATGGGTTTTGAGCAAGTTGGACATATGTATGTGGACGTGGGTCCTGGGTTGCTCTCAATGTCTCCGGCTAGAAGAAGTCTTCGAGAAATGACAGCCGGAGAGTAATTTCTCGGTGTAGGAAAAACTGTGTGATGTGTGTGTGTGGTGTAAGAGGTGTGGAAATTCCCGGCGCGACCGAAGCCGCTCCAAGGACCCGTGCCCCCAGGGAGGGGGCAGGGGAGTGTGTTGAATAACTTTGCTGCCTGAGTGACATGATCAGCACTAGGGGTGGTGCAGAGGCTAGCTTGGTTACCAAAGTTAGAAGTGGAAGGAAGAAGCTTACAGAATTGTTACTGGTACGGTACCAATATTAACAATGAGAGGTCTCTCACTCCATACTAAGAGAAACCTGTATGCTGCCAGGCAGGGTGTCAAACGGAAGCCGAGTCCATTATTTTTAGTCATTAATATTGTTTATATGGAGATAGAATTATGGTTTATAGTTCAAATTATGTCTTTGGAAGTGATAAAATGGCCAAAACAATGCTATTTTATGTTAATTTATTTATATTCCTTCTCAGATTAATTCCAGCCTTCACACAAAATTGCTTCGGTTTGACATCCATCTGCCGGGTGAGAAGTGTGCTTCTTTATGGTAGTGAGACATGGGCAGCTAAAGAGGATGATAGCCAAAGACGTGAGTGTACTGAAATGAACATGGTGAAATGTAGGCTAAGTGTAATGTCGCAGTGAGTGGGACCAACAAGTGCAGAGTTTAGAGAGTGAATTGGTACAGTGTGTCGATGAGGTGATATATATTGGTAGACTGCTATGACAATTAAGATGATTGGATGAAGCACGTTAGAAGTAAGGAGTGATCGATAGGACGACATTTGGTAGACCAAGGAAAACCTGGAATGAGGTTCTGAGAATGGATTTCAAGGTTAGGGGATTTGACAGGACATACAGCATTAAGATTGGCCACCAGGTAAAACATGGATCAGCCTAAGCAGCCTTTCAACCGATATCAATATACTGATCCCTCTTAACCCGGGAACTGCGGGAAGACTCTTAAGAGTTCCCCCGGCGGACTGCGAGAAGACTCTTAAGAGTCAGAAAGAAAAAAAAATCAACTTTAAACATTTTTTTTTTTTTTTTTTTTTTTTTTTTTGGCCCCTGGGCCATGTAAAATATCACTCCTCTACCTCCCCTCCTTCCCCACTTTCCTCCCCTCCTTCAGTTATCACCTATTTTCCCTGTTATTCCCTTATTCTGAGTATGTTTTCTTGCTAACATTAGCGAGTTGCAAGCAGGGCATTGTCATCTCTGTTAGCAAGCGAGTGCAAGAGAGAGAGAGAGAGAGAGAGTATCGATCGACTGTGTCTCAGTGGCCTTGGGGGAAATTGGCGGAAAGCAGGTTGCCTCACCCATACATTATAACTCGCGGCCTGTATCTCCGATTTTGACCATCCAAACGCTGTTTTCACTCGTTTTATTGTTGTTTCAGGTTAATACCTTATAATCAACCCATAATAGGTGCATATGCAATAGTATGAATGCTATTTATGGTAAAATTAATATTTTAGTGATGTAAAGATCTCTAATACGTCAGGACAGGGGACGTTTTAATTACCCCCATGCGCACTTCTTAGGTTAATACTAATGTGATACATTAACTCTACCAAGGAATGGGGTGAATTGGGACATTTTATGGGATGGATGTAGTTACCGGGGGACACTACCGACATACAACATCAATCATCTATAAATACTTATAAATCTATAACACTAGGTTAGGTTAGGTTAGGTTGTTTGGTTAGGGTAATGTATTTTTGTTTCCAAAGGCAGTCAAAATAGACGGGAACATGATGGTGAGCGTCCGCATAGTGTAAACAAGACGGGCGGTACACCCGATAACTACATTCTTGCCCATTTTATTGGTAAAAAGTATTAATGTTGCATATCTTTCACACAATAAGTACAAAAGTATTAATGTTGTATATTGTTCATACAAACAATGAGGAAATATCTATTTTTATGGTTTGTTTATGCTGTTTTATAAATTATGGACCGTTCTTCCCTAGTTATATATTGTTGTCAAACTGATGTCTAACAGATGATTCTACACAGAGTTATGACTTAAAACACCCCAAAGAAGTCCGAAATCACCCCAGTTTATGGTACAATACCTTCTTGATGTGGGTAGCCCTCTTCAACATTCTCCTCATAGGGTGGGCTGCTTGGTTCCCCTGGCTCCTGGTGGTGTGTGATGCATGTACCGTATGTCCCCATCATCAGTTCCATTATAACTTGATCAGTGCCGGTCGGGCTCTGTAATTATTAAGCATTTTAATACACACAATGTATACTCATAAACCGTCCCCATACAGTGACAGTATACGCAAATAAATTATGTGTAGAAGTTAAACTTTATAAAAATATATAGCTTTTTCATGAAATCTAAGTTTTGTAACTTGTTGATGGTGTTTAATAATGTGATTAATTTGCTTTGATTACATTCACATTCACAGCCATTCAAACAGTACGATAACATTCCACAAGCACCCCAAACAGTACGGTATACTGTAAAGTTCTGTACGCAGCAATGGGAGGTTATTGGGCTAGTATTATTATTATTATATATGATGCGAAGTCTCCAACCAGGGTGCAGAAACACCATCAAGATCAATCCACACAAAACACCCGGAGGCACTGGAGAGAGACTATGGCAACTTAGGAAAAAATAAAAACATACACTGTATACTGTACCGTACACATACACATATTAAACACAGATAACATATTATGCAGTGGAGGATATCAAGCTTAAATATAATACAATAAAATAGAATAAAATAAGTTTAAAAATTAGAATTAATGCTGCAAAAAAGCATTAACTCTAGACTTAAAAATAGAGATATTAGCTGAATTGACTAGCTCATTTGGCAACTTATTCCACAAGTCAACCATGGCCGGCACAAAACACCGTGAAAACTGTGTAGTAGAAAAATTAACACGGCTCATGGCAAGATAATTAAGATTGCTTGTGAATCTAGTTGCACGAGCCCGGACATAGGGCCCAGGCAGAACCCCATGTAAGGGATGCTGAGGGTTGTTAAAAACTTTAAATAAAAGACTAAGGGCACCAACTTTATGTCGATGACACAGATCAAGAGACAAATTAGGTAGAATAAAACTGATGGAATTTAGCGACCTGTCAAGCAACTTGAGATGGCAGTCAGCTGCTGACAACCAGACAGGTGAGCAGTACTCGAAATGTGGCAAAATAAAAGCATAAAAAGACTTGATAACTGTGGCGTCACAAGCAAATGTTTTATAAACCTTGCGAAGCAGACCAATTTTTTGGGAAATGGAAGAGGAGAAAGAACGAATATGCTTTTCAAAAGTAAGTTTGGGATCAAGAGTAACTCCTAACAAACGCAGAGTATCCACATTCTCAGCTCTTCTCCATAACTTCCGTAAACAAACTAGAAATTACAAATTAATTGCCTCGGATATAGAAGAGGCGATTCATTTGTGGCTGCCCCTTCAAGGACCAAATGCATCTGACAAGAGACAGATAGATAGCATTAGAAATAATGTGAATGTAATAATATTAATAATAATAATCGTCTGGTTACTTATATAGCGCCCGTATCTCCTCCTTCGAGGATTCACAAGCGCTTGGCTTTCTTTAGTCTACCAGAGACCATTACCCATCCCCCTTGCTCATGGGGAGATGGTAGCCGCCGGCTATATCCCAGAAAAACTTTTCAATCTGAGTGGGGATTGAACGCGAGACCTGCAAGATGTGAATCAGGCACGCTATCAACTGTGCCAGCCGGACGGCTAAATGTAGGCCATCCTAGTGTCACAAATTTTTGTTCATAGACCTAACAGTTACACTGTTAGGCCTTATCTATATAGGCCTACTGGTATCTATCTATTACTGTACCAGATGCCTTGATTCCCAAGGGGCGTGGTCAAGAATGAGCAACCTCCATCGAGGTAATTTGTTTAATTATCTGGCTTAATTGTTTCCAGGGAGGGAGGGTCGCAAGCCTAACTGGCAAGTACCCATTCGGGAAGGATGTAGCATCCGGGCGTACGGTCGTCATGTTTAGAAAGGTTGTGCCCTTGTGGTTACGTTTCCGTCTATTTTAGCTGCTTTTTTATTCTGTAATTTGCCCCCTGCGGGCAAATTATATGATGATGACAATAAGTCATGGGGGGGGGGGGTGAGGGGGAGAAAAGCCGCCTTCAACCTATTATTGTATCCCACGGCACTGCCGGCAGTCAAAATAGACGTAAACGTAATCGCGAGCCTGTGATCTAGTACTGTAGTGTAAAAAGGCGGGCGATACGCCCGAATACTACTTCCTTGCCGCCTATTCTATTAGGACCATTAGCCTATGCTTTAATAATAGGCTAATAATATTAACAAGAAAATATTAAGGAAACCACCCACCAATTATTATTATTTTTTTTTTTTTTTAGTTATAGTTTATTTGCATAAATATATAGTGATTGACTTTAGTTTCAACCTCCGCAAAATCTTTTTCCCCTTTATCCAACGATCTTAAGACACGTCGTGCCCGATAGTGGGGAGGGCTATGAAGATCAGGGAAAATGTGGGTTAAAGACATAAAAAGGCGATATAATGGCTTTTATGATGAAAGTTGGCTCGTGTTTTGTTGTTTTCAACTTGAGAAAACCCCAAAATTAAAAAAAACAGAGCCAAGTTTTGGCAAAAGTTGGCTCGGATTTTAAGATTTTTCAGCTTCATAAAAGACAGTAAGTGCAAAAAAGAAGTTGGCTCGGGTTTTCTTGTTTTTCAACAAAAGAAAACCCCAAAATGAAAAAACCCGAGCCAAATTTTGGCAAAAGTTGGCTCGGATTTTAAGATTTTCAGTAAGCTAATTATCCATTATCCAACAATTAAAGCTACATTAAAGATATTAGCCTAACCTGCCAACCTAACCTAGTATTATGAGTGGGGGCTGCCTCCCCCACACCCCCGCTGGTTGGATGGTACATGGGATAGAAAATGAACTTACCCAGTAAGCTCATTATCCATTATCCAACAATTAAGCAACATTAAAGATTTTAGCCTAACCTACCAACCTTACCTAACCTAACCTAGTAATATGCGTGGGGGCTGCCGCCCCCACACCCCCGCTAGTTGGATAGTACTACATTGGATAGAAAATTAGGTAAATTCCTAGTGTTAATTAGACTGAAAGGCAGGGAGAAAGAGGTCCGCCGAGTCGTGTTGTGTGCCGTCTATGGGGACAAATATCGTTACAGGTTACAGGTTCTAGGTTCTGTATCTCCTTAACCTAAGACGTGCGCATGGGGGGTATGAGACACCACACTCCTGTGCGCACATATTTGAGCTGTTCACTAACATCGTTATTTTACCATAAATAGCATTAATACTTATCCAGATGCGCCTATTATAGGTTGATTATAAAGGTATTAACCTGTTACAACAATAAAACAAGTGGAAACAGGTTTGGATGGTCAAAATCGGCGATACAGGCCGGGAGTTACATAATGTATGGCTGAGGCAACCTCCTGCCCTCCTCCTCCCTTGTCTGGAGAGACACTGTTACGCAATAGTCTCTCTCTCGCTCTTTCCCATGCTTGGTAACAGCGATGACAACGCCCTGCTACCAGCTCGCTAATGTTAGCACGAAAATAGACCACAGAATAAGGGAATAACAGGGAAAATAGGTGATAACTGAAGGAGGGGAGGAAAGTGGGGAAGGAGGGGAGGTGGAGGAGTGATATTTGACATGGCCCAGGGGCAAAAAAAAAATAAATAAATAAATTTGGGTGTTTTAAATGGATTTTTTTCCCCCTTACTCTTAAGAGTCTTCCCGCAGTCCGCCGGGGAAACTCTTAAGAGTCTCCCGGCAGTTCCCGGGTTAATAGAATTTTTCGAGGGTTGACACTTATTTTAACATGGAGTATATGGAGTATAGGTTATATTACATCCTAAATGAAATTTTAAAAATCTGTGAAAATTCTTGGGTTGTTTATATAATAGAAGTTACTGTGGGACATGTAATATGTTGAAGGGGGAGCTCTGCCCCCTTTAAACACCCGTCACTTATGTCATCATAATCTGTTGGCTACTTCATAAGGGGTCCAATTAAGGAGAAAGTTAATTAACAGACGAAATTAGGCCGCAAATTACAAAACATAGCGGGCCGCCGTTTATGGGAGACTTTTTACACATAATTTTCAATGTTAATTTTCTCCCTTAGGCCTAATCGATTTTTCCAAATTATCAAACTTACATACAAATGAAGTACAGTTTATAGGGATTCCAACATGCATTTCAAAATTGTCATGAAAATTGGTGGGTGGTTTGCTTAACCCTTTCAGACTCATATGACGCAGAGGTTGCCAGATTAGCAATAAGAAATAGAGTACTCTCACTCTTATAATTACCTCTCCTCAAATTTTCTGCCCACAGGTTATTTCTAACTCAAAGCGTCATGCAGAGGTTGAAGTAACTAAACTAAGTTATTTAAAGTATCCCTAATAGGCTAAATTGCGTCATATGCGAGGTTTATGTAGGCCCAATACCTATTAACATATAGCATAGCTAATATAAAACAAAAATACAGAATAGTAAACTGCTAGGTAACACCCGAAGTGCAAGCCTTACCCTGTTCACAGGCATAGTTTGCCTAGAGGACAGAGGTGCCAGATTAGCAATAACAAATAGAGTTCTCTCACTCTTATAATTACCTCTCCAAAATTAGTTTCTGCCCACAGCTAACTCAAAGACAACTGCAGAGGTTGAAGTAACTAAACTAAAGGTTTCTAAATACCCCTGATGGTAACAAAGGCTTTAAAGTATCCCTAATAGGCTCAAAATCGCGTCATATGTCGGAGAGGGTTCTAATAACAATTTCGGTAAAAATTGAAGACAACCCGGACAGGTGGGATCTCATTTCTAATGGTAGTTTTGGGTTCCTATCATGTTATGCTTCATTGCTAGGCTAGCCTATATACTTTTTATCCACCGGATTTTTTTTTTCTTGGCTTTATTTTTTTATGTTTTATTTTTTTAGCATTAGCCTAGGCTTAACCTAACCTAACCTAACCTAATAACTCCCAAATACATTTAGGTTAGGTTAGGTTACGTTTTTTGGTTAGGTTAATGCTAAAAAAAATAAATAAAGCCAAGAAAAAAACAAATTCTGGTGGATAAAAAGTATAGGCCTATAGCAATGGAACATAACATGATAGGAACCCAAAACTACCATTAGAAATGAGATCCCAGCTGTCCGGGTTGTCTTCAATTTTTACCACAATTTCTGCCTATGTAATAATAGCCTAGGCTAATAATAATAATAATAATAATAATAATAATAGGCCTAATAACAATATTAACATGATTACATGTATGATAGGCCTATGCAGGGGTTGTTTAATTGCTTGGGGGGGGGGGGGGGGATAATAATAATGTGCGTCCGTCTCCTTTAATATTACCGGTAGGCTATCTAGGAATCTAGCTTATATTCATCATGCCTATGAAGAAATTATAAAGTTAAAGTTGTGAAGGTAAGAATTGAGTAGCTCTATTGAGGTACTATACTGTAAGCGGTGTAACAAAATAATGACAGAGAGAGGTACATGAGGAATAGAGTTGGGGAGAGGGGGTGGGAGGAGATTAAGCAGAGGGAAGATAGAGGGGTAGGGGCGCTATTGGGGTTAACACAGGAGATGGAAACACAAGACATGGAGATGATGAAGAGGATGTTGGAGAAAATGTGGAGGAAGAGAAATGGGTGAGGGAGGGGGAGGGGGGGGGGGGGAGCGGAGGTGAGGGGGAGGGAGGAGGAGGGGGGGGGGGGGGGTTTATAAAAAAAAAAAAAAAAACTGTCTCTTAAACTATCCTTCTACTCTAAACTTTCCCTCCTACTAACGTTTCTGAGCCAGTACCGATACAAAGGTCAGCCCTGTGGATCTGCACGGTCTGCGGGCGGGTTCTAAAGAAGAAGAAGCCTATTCCACTAGCCCATCCTTCTTCTTCTTCTTCTATTTTGGGTGTGCAGTGTACACGGAGTAGGCCTATCTCTCTCCCGATAGTTGCACAAGCGTTATTGGCGTAGAAAGGTTAATTGATTAGTTAGTTAGCTATTTGGATTACTTGAAGTATAGGCCTATTACAGAATAATACAGTACAGTACTGTACACATGGTATCAGTCTGAAAAAAGAAAGTAGGCCTAGGCCTATTGTTGAAGATTTTGTTTAGTTTTATGTCAACAAGTTGTTTGGGATTTTAGTCAAGATGAGTTTGTTGTCAGTGATTTAAGGTGAGGCTAGTAATGTTATAGGCTTCCCAAATCGGTAACATTCAAGACAGCTAGAACCGCCTTATTTACCAAGTTTCTTTATATTTTTTCCAAGGAATATAATGTTTAATTGTTGTTTTTCATGGTTTGAGTGGAGGATTTGCATTAACTTACCCATTATTAATTAATCTGAAGATATTCCGTCAAATGGCGCCATTTATTGGGTGAATCGCGCTTTTACAGTAGGTAAGGACAATTGTGGGGAGGCCATGCATGCTTCCAAAATGCACATATATTATATTAGATTAGATTAACCTAACCTAACCTAAAACATAAAAAACCCCACAAACAATACGCTCAATGTAATGACAACACATTGGAAATTATGATAAATCCATCACCAACTACCACCTTGCGTGCTGTTCTCTATCTCCTGATGGAGAATATGGCACAGCATTTATGTCCATCATCGAGTAACTTTTGACTTGTTTCCCATTCGTACAAGTTTCCTACAGCACTCTATCCTTACTCTTCATATCCCCGATGGTGACTCTTACCATTTGCAATATCTATAACCAACCTGCTTACAAGTATGACCTTTCCTTGCTTTCTCAGTTTTTCTCTACACTACCCTCTCCCATCTTACTGTTGGGTGTCTTTAATGCCCATAGCCCTATATGGGACCCTACTTCCTCCAATCCTGATACAGCCGGTTCGCAGATTGAACATTTGCTTCTGAACCGTGACCTTTGCTGCCTTAATGAGGCCGACTCACACACTTACTTTTCTGCTTCCCATCATACTTATTCCTCTGTTGATGTCACCCTGTGCTCCACATCAATTGTTGATAAGTTCGAGTGGCGGGTCTGTGTTGATACTAAAATGCCCCAGAACGAGAAGCCCACCACAGAAGCCACGAGCGAACACCACACAGAAACACCCGAAAGAAAGGCCCACAGAACGAAAGGACCAGGTGACCGAGCCAACCAGTTCAGACAGGCCGAAGCCCGCAGGGCTAAGCAGCTCCAAACCACACCTGCCTACCCCTTCTAAACACTGACCTTTCCCACACCTCGCGTATACACTACCCCTCGTGTCCTACACCTCTACCTACATGATGACGAACATAAATACACCTTAAATTTAATACACCCATGCCCTGTCCCTAAATTAGGATGTCAATATCAACATACCCTAAAAATACCTTGTCTTGCCAGACTAAGTTTCTGAAGACCAATCCCCCCATAAATCTATGTATGTTCCTCCCAGGTTAAAACACCCATGCCTTGTCCCTAGGTTGAGCAAATGCCAACCAGTTCAGACAGCCATAAATCTATGTATTCAATCCTTAGGTTAGTTATCTTTATCCGCCATTGTGTTCATCTCTTCCATTTACTTTTCCACCATATTGTTATACGTCTTCCAATCACCTCCTTCGTATCCACAGTACACACTACTCTATTTTTGCTTCGTGTCCTGCACCTCTTACCCGCCAGACTCTACCTACATGATAATGAACATGAGTACACATTCATTTAAAACACCCATGCCCTGTCCCTAGGTTGAACCAATGCCAACCAGTTCAGACAGCCATAAATCTATGTATGTTCTTCCATTCGAGAAGTAATATGTTCACCCCCTTAAAATACCTTGTCTTGCCAGACTAAGTTTCTGAAGACCAACCGCCCCCATAAATCTATGTATGTTCTTCCATCCGAGAAGTAATAAGTTCACCCCCTTAAAATACCTTGTCTTGCCAGACTAAGTTTCTGAAGACCAACCGCCCCCATAAATCTATGTATGTTCTTCATCCAAGAAGTAGTATGTTAAACCCCATGTCATAATTGATAAGAAACTATGATACCCACGGGTACACCATTGTATATACAGTATAACCATTATTACTGTAAGACCTAGACTGAGATAATGACTGAAGATGTTAACCACCATGCAGTAACTCTAATTCTTACCCCAACCAGAGATTGTATAGATAACCTTTTTTTTACCATGGTCTACACACATATCTACCACGAAACAATAACAAAGTACCCCTACGAACTGCCGATTTTCTTTGGTCTATATTTCATAGAAAACGCAGTTCCCAGGGACAACTAGATCAGCAAGAAATTGTGTCAAATAATAGTGTCCATAACCCCTCGTATTGACAAGTAATAATAATACACCATGTTTTTCCCTACTTTTATCCACAGTCAAGCACACACCTACAGTTAACATCCTTTTCCCCACAGCCCACAGTCCACATGATCCTATCTGTTATGCCCTGCTTTTCTACAGGATTAACTTGGGTAATGTGAGTTCTAACTGACTGGGTATAGAAGGCTGCATGCACAAAACAAGGTATGAGGAATAGAGAACATAAAAGAAACACACGGTAACAAGATACACGATCACGTTTATTAATATACCACCCCTGAATACTCGTGCAAGACAATATGATAGAATTGAACAACACTAGCATAAGTGGATCTGGATGGAGCCTAGTCTCCCACTTCCAATGTTCAGGTATTAATCTTCTGATCACTGGTTTTATTTACAAGTTTATATACTGGAGACCATCAATGTTACTTATAGATTCATATTCACTGTTAGATTTATTACTGGTAGCTCTGGTGCGCAAGTAGTAGTTCACAGACTAGATTAGACACGCGTATTTTAGAGCACGGGAATTCTAGTAACCTCAGGGGGTACTGATCTAAGTTTTATATTCTTATAGCAGAAACACATAGAACGTAAATCAGTGGGCGAACATTAGATATCACTAGGGTTTCACTTCTAGGTAATAATATCTGGATATATGGGTGATTACGAGAATTAATATCGCCTGTTAATTAATAAACACTGATACGCTTAGCACTTCCTAATGGAATGGTTATATGAATTATATTGGGGCAAAGTTATAGCCACTTCATAGAAATATTAATAAGTGAATCTCTAAATAGCACTGTAATACTGTAGTACTGATGAGTGAATCTTGGGTAGTATTTGATTGGTCTGGTCCTGGTTATCTTGCGTCCGTGATGTTGGGGCTAACGACTGGTTCCGCGGCCGTCCAGGTGGTCCATATGTAGGAAGTTCTCAAGTACGTGGACAGGTCTTTCTATCCAAATCTGCCACAGAGTCTGCTGGCTCTGGAACCTGGGTTGGTGTCTATCTTTCAACTGATTTTACTTGGGGCTGGAGCTGGGTTTATAGGCTCGGTTTTGGTCCCTGTAGGCCATAGGGATCTCAAGTTTTGATGGACTTATTTGAGCTCTCAATTGATACAGGAACTAGGTAAGGTGGTGATTACTATTGTGGCACATGGCTATATGGAGCCTTCATAATGCGATATAACTGTAACTAAACTAACTAAATCAAACTTTCTCCATAAGCAGGCAAATAAACTTCTAAATAATCCAAATGATAACAAAATATTTTGGTCTACTCTTAACTCATTCAAATCCAACTTCACTACTGCTTCATCCATTCCACCATTAAAATCTCCGACTGGCAATCTTGTAAGTGACCCACGAGGTAAAGCTAACCTTCTTGCAGATATTTTCTCCACCAACTCAACCTTAGATGACATAAATCAAGATGTCCCTGTACTTAATTTTAATTCACCTGAAATTCCCTCACTTAAGATCCACACCAGACATGTCAAAACTATTTTGCAGAATCTCTCAGTAGATAAGGCTCCTGGTCCAGATGAAATTCCTCCAATAGTACTTAAGAATTGCTCCTTGGTGCTCGCTCCTGTATTGCCAAATTTTTTCCGTCTGTGTACTCATACCTCATGCTTCCCAGTACCCTGGAAAGAAGCAAACATCCATCCAGTTCCTAAAAAAGGTGCCTCTTCAGATCCATCAAACTACAGACCAATAGCTATAACTTCCACTCTTGGCAAAGTTTTTGAAATTATATTAAATAATCACATAATTAAGCATCTGGAGAATAATAATTAATCAGTGATAGGCAATATGGTTTTAGACGATGTCGATCAACTGCAGACATTCTTTGCCTTCTTACGCATCAAATCAACCAAGCCACAGACCAACATGGTGAAACACATACAATAGCACTGGATATATCAAAGGCATTTGATAGAGTCTGGCATCAATCCTTATTGTCGAAGATGTCACACTACGGCCTTGCATCATTAGTTCCACTAATTTCTTCTTATCTTCATAACAGAAAAATACGTGTAATGGTAGATGGCCTTTATTCTCAATTTCACTCAATAAATGCTGGTGTTCCCAGGGATCAGTTTTGGCCCCAACACTGTTCCTCATTCATATCAATGATCTCATATCTACCACTCATAATCCAATACATTCCTACGCAGATGACTCAACACTCCACAGTTCCTTCACATTTACCAATTCTTTCACCCAACCCGATCTTATAAATTCAAAATAAACACTGCAATTTCTCTGAACCAGGACCTTTCTAGAATTAATGAATGGGGACAAGAGAATCTAGTTTCCTTTAATGCACAGAAAACCAAGTACATTCAATTTCTAACCGACAGAATCTCACGGACTCCCATATATTTTTTAATGATGTAAATATTCCCACTTCCCTAGTATTGACATTCTCGGTGTAACATTAACTACTAACTTGAGCTGGACACATTATGTTAGAAGCATTGCTAAGAATGCCTCTAAAAAAACTGGGACTCCTGTACAGAGTTCGAGAATTCTTCACTGACGAGCAGTTGGCCGTAATATATAAAGTCATGTGCGCTCTCAGATGGATTACTGTTCACCTCTGTGGGGTGGAAGTGGAGTGGTTGCATTGAGGCAGTTGGACAAAATTCAAAATAAAGCTATTAAATTAATCAATAACCCTGCAATCACACAGGACCTTCCTACATTAGCCATACGAAGAAACGTTGCATCCCTTGCATTATTCTACAGATATTTTCACAGCAATTGTTCCGAGGAACTTGCTTCAATTGTGCCGCCTCTCCACATCTTTCCCCGTAGAACTAGGGCAGCTGAGAGCGCCCATGAATTTACACTTTCTCCTCCACAATGCAGAACTTCTGCTTATCAGAATTCATTTATCCCCAGAGCTACTACTCTTTGGAATTAACTTCCCTCGAATTGCTTTCCACAAACTTACAATCAACAAATGTTTAAATCCAGTTGTTACAAACATTTTATGAATGGAGGATGCCTTTAGGCACATGGACCTTTTTGTTTTATCTGTGTTTTTCCTTCCTCCGTTCATTGTCTCTTAAAAAAAAAAAAAAAAAAAAAAAAAATGAGCCTTAGTAAGAGGTACTATTTTGGCTATACTGGAAGTATTTAAGGGAGAGAGACTGGATCTACTTTGCGAGGAGGATTGGGACAGCTGTGATAGGAGCGTCTCTCTTAGATTGTTCAATCTTCATTCTATGGTATAGCTGAGGTGCTAATTTAGTGATCAGAGTATGCAAGAAAGGTAAATGGGTTATTGTGGGTTAATAGAGGTTAGTAAAGGGGTTAGTCATGCATAGTTAGTTCATTGATAGGAAGAATTCCTGTGCTACCTGGCAATGACCCGGAAGTCAAAACAGGGGTCAGGTATACCTCCGCAGGGGTGGGGTCTCCCTCCTCGGGTGGGTAAAAAGGGGGAGGTGCGCGTCCTCTCTCTGTGATGGTCGTCCGGGCGGCTGTGGCTGGGGGCTTGCCATATTACAAGTGTTTGTAATAACCCTCTGTTTATGAGACAGATGTGGGTGTTCGTAATACTAAAACCGAAGGTGCCTTGACCAGCTGGTTTAATTGGTTGGGTTGTTAATTGCATGGTTTGTTGGATGTGGTGGAGACTGGGTTGCTAAGTCTGCCACATTTATCTGGAAGTATGGCAATAGAAGTTAGTCACTGGCGAGGTGGCTAGCCTCGCACTGACGATCATTTGGTACAGGGTTGTGAATGGGTTGTGAGGGAATAGATGGCATGCAAAGGGTTAGTAAAGTTCTAATGTTGTTCCGTCCTACTAAGGGAAGGTAGGCTGGATAGGAGTATATAATTATATAAAAGGTTGGAGAATGTTAGCAACGGAAAAATCAAGGATATTCAGGAGGTATGGTGGAGAGGCTAGGTCGGAAAAGAGTGGAGGAGCGTGGGGGGTTAATGAGAGGGAGAGGATTAAGGAGGGCTACGTGGAAGTTTGACCCTAAGGTCTCTGGGTGTAGGGGTGGCATTAGCCTATAGTTGGTATCGTAGCCTGGGGGTTAATGACAGGGAAAGCATGTTAGCCAAACGCTACCGGGGGATGAGCAATATGTGGTGGTATATGAGTCTGGAAAAGATAGAATCATGTGGACTGTTGGGCTGTGTGAAAGAGGAGGTTAACTGTAGGTGGGTGCTTGACTGTGGATAAAAGTAGGGAAAAACATGGTGTATTATTACTCGTCAATACGAGGGGTTATGGACACTATTATTTGACACAATTTCTTGCTGATCTAGTTGTCCCTGGGAACTGCGTTTTCTATGAAATATAGACCAAAGAAAAGCGTCAGTTCGTAGGGGTACTTCGTTATTGTTGCGTGGTAGATATAGACCATGGTAAAAAAAGGTTATCTATACAATCTCTGGTTGGGGTAAGAATTAGAGTTACTGCATGGTGGCTAACATCTTCAGTCATTATCTCGGTCTAGGTCTTACAGGAATAATGGTTATATATACAATGGTGTACCCGTGGGTATCATAGTTTCTTATCAATCATGACATGGGGTTTAACATACTGCTTCTCGGATGGAAGAACATACATAGATTTATGGGGGCGGTTGGTCTTCAGAAACTTAGTCTGGCAAGACAAGGTATTTTAAGGGGCGAACATATTACTTCTCGGATGGAAGAACATACATAGATTTATGGGGGCGGTTGGTCTTCAGAAACTTAGTCTGGCAAGACAAGGTATTTTAGGGGGTTACATATTACTTCTCGGATGGAAGAACATACATAGATTTATGGCTGTCTGAACTGGTTGGCATTGGCTCAACCTAGGGACAGGGCATGGGTGTTTTAACCTGGGAGGAACATACATAGATTTATGGGGCGATTGGTCTTCAGAAACTTAGTCTGGCAAGACAAGGTATTTTAGGGTATGTTGATATTGACATCCTAACTTAGGGACAGGGCATGGGTGTATTAACTTTAAGGTGTATTTATGTTCATCATCATGGAGGTAGAGTCCGGCGGGTAAGAGGTGTAGGACACGAGGGGTAGTGGATACGCGAGGTGTGGGAGGGTTGTGAATTGTAAAGTGGGTGGTTTGAAGCTAGGCACCGCGCCGCTCGTGACTTAGGATAGTGACCCTTAATGCGCTGGACATAGGGGTGGCATTTCCCTACGATCGAACAGGTAGAGTGGTGTGTGCAGCGGGGCGTGAAGGATAAGTGGACAGGATAACCCAAACAGGGTACCACTGAGAATAGGGTCACGAAGCAAAATAGAGTAGTGTGGATTGTGGATACGAAGGAGGTGATTGGAAGACGTATAACAATTGTGGAAAAGTAAATGGAAGAGATGAACACAATGGCGGATAAAAGATAATTAACCTAAGGATTGAATACATGCATGAGTGACGACATTATAGCTGTCGTCCTAATAAGATGATGAAACCGGGTTGGTATGCACATGGCACAATACGACACAAGGACAGTGCCGCTATGTCGTATCAATACTGGTGGCATACTCCGGTTAATATTATATATACACTTAGTTACTAGAAGAACAAGGCAAGGGGGGGCGACTGAGCACGGGGGTACATATATCTATACTCGTCATGGAAAGGGAGATACGAGGTAACTTTCCTGCATCTCTCCTGATAATCGTCTGCAGATTGGTCATAGTGAGTTTATCCGAATTAACAGGCCTAAATCAATACAATAACTGGCATAGGGTTATTGGGTGTATAGAGTCGTGGTTAAAGGTTGGGAATATATAGTTAGTGGATAAAACCACGGGAGGTTAGAGACATAGAATTGTTAGAATTGGGGGGCTATGATTGTTATATAACTAAATACAGGGCTGATGTAATCACGATCTGATTTGGTGTGAAATGGAAGTTAAGGTGTCTTAGATCGCCTCGAACCTACACAAGGAAAGTATTATAGTCTGGATGGTGGTTACATCATTAAATACATACTTAGGTGGTACATCAAGAATATCAGTGAGTAAAGTATTGTGGTTTGTATATTAGAAGACTGTGATTGAGAGACGTATAATATGTGGAATGAATTGAGAGAGAGGGAGAGAGACCAAATAGGGAAAGGAAAAGGGGCCTGGGATCTCGTTGGGGAAGGGAGTTTCGCTCTCAGGATTTTCGTTCCTGTGGCTCGTTAGGGTTGGAGGTTTCGCTCTCAGGTTTTTGGTACCACAGCGTTCCTGTGGTATTTTACTTCCGTCGCCTTTATATTAGGTACGACCTCGTACCTCAAGGTTGGAGTACGTAGGTTTGTTTAGGGGGGCCAGGTCAGGTCGGTGAGGGGGTTAGGTTGGAGGGAAATGGCAGCCTGTTGGTGAGGACGAAGATTACTGTCATCCCGACTAGCAACAGACTGTTCAGAAAAGAGAGACAAAAACTTAAAACATTTTATCCTGGAATGTGAATAATATAATGAAATTAGGAAAAAATTACTCAGGCCATATATCTAAGACACTGGAAACTAATAGGAGAGTTACTATTCAAGAAAGAAGGGAACGAGGGAAGAAAATACATAGATGTTGGAAAAGGAGAGAAAAGATGATAAAAGAACTTGACGAAAGAACAGATAATTTAGAACACAGGAAAATTAAGAAGAGCTAAAGTGTTTAACAATGTATAAAACAAATTTAAAAGATAGTCAGAAAAGTGTAGGTTAACAAGAAAAGTAGTATGGCTAAGGGGAAAAAAATATATATATACAGTATATGGAAAACATGTAAATTTATAGAATCATGCTCAATCGCTTAGGAATTGAGAACAATAGAAAACCAAATCCCATGGAAAATCCAGTACAATAATATCCTCATCATCATCAGGGGGGGGGGGGGGGTTATTTAGGGTCGCCGTTAGTCTTGGTGAAGGTCTGGTTTATTGGTAGGGGTGGTGGTGGTGGTTGTGGCTTTGATCTTGGGGGTTCACTTTCACTTTGGAAGGGAGGGGTGGATATACCGTTAGGTCTGCCGTTAGGAATGTGGGTCTGGGTGAGAGCTGGCCCGGGGCCAGTTTTGGAGGGTGGTTTACATGGTTGCGGTCGGGGGTAGTGATAGGTTTTTTTTAAAGGGAGTCGGGGTTGTTGTTGCGGAAGAGGTTGGTGCTGGAGAGGGGTTGAATTGTGTAGAGAGTTGTGGTCATGAGTGGGGTTGGGGGAAGGGTGAGTAAGGCTGGAGGTTGAGAGTTTACGATGATCGGGTGGTTTGGAGGTTTGGAGTGTGGGGATTTGATAGGGAGATGGTGGGGGGGGGAGGGTCTGGGCAGGCAGGGTTGTGGTTTGAGAGGGGTTGAATTTGGACTGATTTTATTTTCGGGAGAGACGTGGATGGGATTTCGAGGAGTGGTTGAGGTTGAGAGGTTGATTATGTGGTTTGGGGCGAGAGAGAGGGTAGTATTTTGGGGTTTAGCCAAGGTGGAAAAAGTTTTGTGGTTGGATTTTGATGGGCGTGGTATTTTGTCGAGCGGGATCTTTGGGGGTGGAATTTGGGGCGGATGGGGTAATGGTGAAGAGGGGGGTAAGATAGGGGGGGAAGAGGAGGTAGGGGTTATGTACGGGGGTGATTTTTCGTTCTGAATGTGGTCGTGAGAGGTTAGGCTGGCAGGGTGGGAATTGGTGGAGGTTGAGAGTTTAGCTGGGCTAATGATGGTGGGGGACCGACTGGTGAGCAGGTGTTCGGTACGCATGAGGGGGGGGGGGGATCACTTTGGTGGGGGTCACGCGTGAGGGGGGGATTAACGGCGCGTGTGGGAGGATCAGAGTGGTGAGGTGTGAGTGATTTAGGACACGGAATTTGTTGGTGGGACTGGGGAGGATTGGTGGGGGAAGAGTTAGGCATAGAACATAGGTTATTGGGAGAGGACTGATGTACCGGGTACTGATTTGTGGTTGTTAAAAGTACGAATTTGGGGAGTTTTGTCGGTGGCAGTGACGGTTTGTTTAGAGGTTATATGGGATTGGTGGGTTTGTCTGTCATGAGAGGGCGAGTCAAGTGTGGGGTTTTGAAGTTTTCTAGGGGTGTGAATTGTATGGGGGTGGAAGGGAGCTACTGACGGAAAACTGTCACAAGGGGAATTTTGTTGGTTGTGGAATAGCTGAACATTTCTGGGGGCATCGGGGAAACATTGTTGGGTACATAGGTTGGCATTTTCCCTGGAAACACGTGTACATAAATATTTGATAGAATTGTTGTTACATACATCAGAGTCTGTCCTGGAAACATGGGAGGATTTATCCTGGACAGATGGGGGTCTGGGTGATTGACAGGTAAATTGTGGGGATGGGGTGAGTAGGTCAGTTTGGAGAGATTGTTGCGGAAGAGATTTTTTTTTTTTTTTTTTTTTTTAAAAGACCTCCGTCTACGTATTGTGAAAAACCTGTTATCCTCCGGCAAATTGTGGGGTTGAGTGAGTGAAGGGGGGGACAGTGAATGAAGGAGGATACATGTTTTTCATAATACGTGTTACTAGCCCCAAACGCGCGAGCAACTGTGGCTTTCAACCATCCGACACATCCCCTTTTATTTATGTGCATCACACATATAAAATACAAATAAAGTTTATGTTTTGTTTTACCCTACTGTGGAAAGACTACGGATACACCACTCCTGCCCGGGCCTCACACAGTGGCATGACCCAGTCCAGTCGAACTGAGCTCATGACGCTGGTGGCATTGCCCCGGAGGATAGCCATCCCTAGTCTTTGCTTGAGCCAGAGGGTTTCCCGGGGTTCTCCTGAAACTTCTCTGATTGTACGGCCTATTTCATTCACCATCTTAAGGGTGGTAGGGCCGAAGACTCCTGAAGTTTCGAATGCCAGGGGCTCGAACTGATGATTTCTGGCGATGGCTTGATATTTTTCTCGCTTTTTATTTTCTGCTATCCGGGCGGCTTCACCTGCTTCGTCGGCATTTCTGGCGATGTTGGTTGTGGAGAAAGTGTCAACACATGTGGCATCCCACACGAGGCACCGGCCATTCTTGTAAGGGAAAGTGGTCATCCCATCTGGCCGTTTGTCGTCTTCTCTGTGAAGTCCATGTGGTTCGAGGATTGATGCACGGTTAGCACTCTGCAGGGCCCGTTTTATGACATCATTTAGTGCAGAGTGTCTTGACAGGCGGCCTGCGTTGTAATTACATGACAAGGCATGGTGACCTTGAGCATCCATCCCCCTACCACACTTGCAAGTGTTTGGGTGACAAACTGCCGCACCCACTCTGAGCGCGATGGCAACCCGGAGCGCTTCAGCATCCAAGTGAGTTCCAAGAGGTGGGATGGGGACTCTCCGAACGGGCGGCTGCCTGGAGGCGTGCTTTTGCAACCTGGTCTGCATTGGTTAGGAGATTTTCTTGAGTTTTATTCGCCGAGATGGTATCCCACGCTTTCTGCTTGCTCCTGGAGGTACCCTGAGGCTCCTCCTCTACTCCTGTACTTTCCCTCCAGGTGTTAATCGCTCCTGTTACGTCCCCATTAAGTGTCATTCCGGGTTGAGAAGAAAGGATGGACACTACAAGGTCGTTGGTCGCGATGAGGGAAGAGATAAAGGCTGGGGAGGCAATATCCGAGGCTCTCCGTATGCCCAAGCCCCCGAGGTGGACAGGAAGGGTGGCTTGTGTCCAGGTCCGTTCTTTAAATTCCACGTTGGTGATGCTGGTCACTGCTTCTCGGATTATGCTGTCTAATTCTTGGAGGCCACCATTGTTCGTGTAAGTCATCGATGTGCGCAGGAGGTATTGGAGTTTTGGGATGGAGAAACAGTTCTTGAGAAGGGCCAGAGCTGAGTGGGCATCGATGTGTATCAGGCGACTCACGAGACGTTGAAGCTCCTCCTTTTTAACTTGAAGTGCTGGTGGGATTGCTGCCAGAGTTAGTGGGGAACCTAATAGGGTTTGCTGGTGCTCCTGAAGGATCTTTACATCTGGCAATATGCCTCGAAACAGGGCCTGAGTCTCTTCTCCTTGTTCACGTGTGTGGTTGAGGAGGACAAGTTCACATTTGGTGTCATTTATCACTAGCCCAGCCTGGCCGAGGTCAGTTACGATGTTATTTAGGTCGGTTAGAACGTTCTCTACTGACCCACCCAAAGTTGCATCGTCCAGGTACCATACATTCAGTTCTGACCTTACTTTGTTAGCTGCTGCATCCACCCCTATTGAGAAAAGAGCAGGACCACCTGGATCTCCCTGCTGTAACCCGGTCGCTGATGGGATTACCGTCTCGCCAAAAATCAGGATTGAAGGTTTGGAATAAGCCTGCCAAAGTAGGGGGTACAGAGTGGGGATGTGTTCTTGAGCTGCACGGAGGAAGACATCCCTGCGAATGCTGTTGAATGCGTTCTGCATGTCAATCTTTAGAAGCACTCGTTTTTCTTGGGCTTGGCTGAGGTAGGTGCGGGTTGCGTGTACAGCAGCTTCACCCCCCCCTGGAGTTCCGAAACCTAGTTGAACTGGTCTTAAGTGTTGAGCTAGGCCATTCAAGAGTGGTTTCAAACCCACCTTTGTGGCAAGGCGGCGGAAGGTGTTCCCTACTGCTATTGGGCGCACACCGCCATCTTTTTATGCCAGTGCACAGAGTGATGCCCCCAAAAATAGGGGTGTGGCACAGTCGGGTACTTCCCCTCTTAAAACCATGTTGATGAATTTGGTGAGGGTTTCCAAGAGTGCCTCCCCAGCAGCTCCTGATCCCTGACCCAAGAGGCCTTTGAGGTGGGCGGGTCGGATACCATCTGGGCCCGCGGCTGAGCCTGCTGGGAATGAAGTCACTGCGGCAACCACCTGCTCCTTCGTGACAACTAAAGGTTGGCGCATCTGGTCATTTGGGGCAGGGGGGAGGTTTAGGTCCCTAGGTGTAGGTGGGTGCTTTTCTTGTAGGGCTTCAACAACTTCGGTGCCTTGACCAGCAAAACCTTCTGAAGAGGACAACAGTCTGACGGCCCCTTTGATGTCACTATCCGCCAGCTTCGCCGCGACCCTCTTACGTAGCTGTTCAGCCTCTTCCTATTCCTTGTCCTGTTGCTTCTGGGCCTTGTTTGGTTGCTGTTCGGGGGGTTCCACCAGTTTGTTTCCATCCATATACTGTGCTACTTGACGTTTCACTCTGGTGGCTAGTGAAACCTGAAGATGGTCTTGTATGTTGGTTCTGGGTGGTTTTCGGAGGGCCCCATAGGAGAAACCCAGGAGCCGTGCCCATGCGAGGGGTGTCTTGAGCTGTAGGGCCTGCTTTATGATGGTTGTAAGGGCCTCCGCCACTTGGATTCTGGCTCCTTTAGGTACCCGGGCAAGGACCTGGATCCGCACTTTCCATTTGGTCACAAGTTGGGTCAAGTCGGCGACCGGTGTTGCCGGTGTTGCCCCGGTTGGCTCTGCAGTGGGCCCTGGGCATGCGAGACATTTCCAGTTTGGTTGTTCTCCTGATGTTTTCTTTGTCAGCTTAGCACAAGATAAATGAATAGATCTTAGACAGCCGGAACATTTTCGCGAATTCTTTTTGCATTGGTTTTTCCGCACTTAAAACACTTAGTATCTGCTAGGCCATATAGTCCATGAGCCAAGACCCGAATTTTGGGATATCGGTACCACCCGGGGTGACTAATTCTCTTAGGTGTTTTTAGCTTGCTACATGTCTCTAGTTTATGTTTTGATATGATAGCCCTTGCACATTGGTAGCTTAATGGTCGTTATCACTTCTTGAATAGACATACCCTACCGAAAATTCCGAATTTTTTTAAAATGTCAAATTTGGGGACAGGAATGCCTAAATGTCAACAAAATGCATATAGTAATTGTCACATTTAATACAAGTCCTGTAAATACACACTAAGCATGCCATGGGCTTGTACATACTATTATGGCAAATTACTACTCCTAAATATCATCTACGTCAGACTCGGAATCTGACTGTTGTGCCACCGGCTCTTCTTCAATAGCCTTGTTCTGACATGTCTGTAACCTGCACATGTCCGTGCATTTTAGACCATTGCTGAGGCAAGTACACTTAGGGAGTTCGCATGACCGCACACACTTGCAAGACAGTAGCTGCATAACAGCATCTGGTGCTGGTGAGCCTCGCATCCAGTTGACGGCAAGCTTACCGTCCTCATCTGTCATCCAACCGCAGTCTGTTGGGTTCGCAACAAATGGCTGGCTCTGAAGACTTCTCCTCCAGATCGCAGCCTGGTAGTTTGCACGCAGTGCATGCATGAAGAGGCAGTCCTCACAAGGAGGGAGTTGACTTGACTCTACCTCTCCACGTCTTGCACAGAACAGCTCATACCGAAGCTTGTTTACCTTAGTTGTGTGGGTAGATGGTAGGTACATGTGGCAGGTGATTTCCTGTAGCTTCTCAAAGAGTTCAGGAGGACACTTCCCATGAGCGTCCAAGTTCGTGAAAAGCATGCTGGTATGTCTTGTCCATCTTCACCTGCTTGAGTGTCGTCATCTTCCCTCGGCCAGCGAATGCACTGACGGTATCACAGCCTGTAAAGGCATGCATACCAATCAATGAATCACACACGCTGCCTCCCAGTGTGCGGCTCAGTGTGGTGATATCCAGGAATCTTGTCCGGTTCTTCGTCCCGCACTTCTGGAACAGATGGGATGGGATCTTGTGGCACATGCCAAGACACAACACCATGACGTCTGTATCTTCTGCAGTGATGATGACAGACTTGTTCCCAGATTCTGCTGCATGAAGTGCATGGAGAAGAAGGCGTGTGTCTGCTTCTTCTTGAGTTGACTTAAGCTCAGGAGCCTCTTCCCACTGCTCTTTGGTGATCTTGAAGCAGCGCTGCTCACATGTGACATACAGCTCCTTGTCCTTGAGCTTCTCCCTGTGCTGTGGTGCCTTCCATTCTTCTACCAAGAACTTGATAAGACTTGCCTTGTTGGAGGAACTACCGAGTAACTTTCTCCACTGCTGGATGTTGTGCCCAGGTTGAATGTTCTTGAAATGAATTCCTGTGCCTGCACTTCTTTTGGCTCGTTCTGCATCCTTGATGGATGTCTCCTTGTAGATATCAAACACAACATCAATGCGCCTGCTCTTAGCACCTTCATGAACAGCGTGACTCAGTGCTGTACCTGCAAGCTGTGAAAAAGTTTTGTCGTTTCCCTTCAGTTTGTGGACCAGGCTCATCCCATCAATTATGGTAGCAGAGGGCTCGGGTATCACTTCTGCAGGAGAAACATTCCTCTCTAACTCCTTTGCGAGGGCAGCCTTGTTGGTCTTGCGGAGAGACCCATCACCGCTGGCAAGTGCCCAAGGCAAAGGCCCCAGGGGATGAGCCAAGACATCACTCATTTTGAGCTTTCTGTTCTCGGCAACAAGGATCATCTGGCCAAATAGGTTCCTGTCAGCCTTTAAGATAACCTCCTTGGCATGGTCTTGTGAGCGTGGCTTCATTCTGATGTTAGTGAACGTTCTCAGTTTCGTCTTCGTCATCGTGTCATGAAACTGTATAGTTGGCGCATCGATCTCCAGGCGCTCTTCCTTGAAGGCTTGATATGCATCCTCTCCTATTCTGTAGGCCCCTAGAAGGTCTTTGACAACTTCTGGTGGTGCCATAGTCGCAGTTGACAAACTGACAAGATCTTCTTGCTCTGCGTTGAAGGGGTTCAACCAGCTGGTCTCCATCAGTTGAACTAAAGATTGGACATCGGCCTCATCTCTTCTAATCCTGGGCATCTGTAGGTCTGGGTGGCTGAAGTCAGTATACTTTTGGCCTACTACCATAGTCCTGAGCTGCCTTAAGTACCTGCTGCGATACTCCGATGTCAGGTAGTACCTGGCGACAGCTCCGCCTTTCAGGCTGAAGCCTTTTGTGCCCCCTGGTGTCTGGGTGTCTTTGTTGATCGTCTCTTCGATTGTCTGGTCCACAGGGATCCGTCCAAAGGGATTCTTGCTACCGATCTGGACCGAAAAGCCACCTTGCATGAAGTGTTCATGGACCTCTGGGTGTTCAATGGGCAGTCGAGACATCAAGGCATAGTAGTAGGTTAGGAACCGGGCATAGTTCACTTTGTCATAGGCAAAACACCACGGTATCATCTGTCGGATTGCTCCTAGGTGGAGCATCCAGTTGCCTTCTCTGGAGGCTCGAATTAAGTCCAGCATGATCTCAACCATGTCCAGGTATGACATCCAGAATGCTGAGAGGTTGTGTTCATCTCTGAGGGTCTCAAGATAAACTTGGAAAAGCTTCATGATATGTGTGCATGATTCACTCTCCATCAGCTCTTGAAAGAGTCCCTGAGACACATTGCTGTGAAAGCTGTTGATGTCCTTCAGTGTTTCATCTAGATGGTGTATGTCCCTTGAATGGTTTTCTTCTAGCCATGAAAGGAAGCCTTTCCATGCAAGCCTCATCAGTGCTTCATACACGAGCTTGTGTAGTCTCACTGCTCTGTTGTACCTCTTGCCGTTCATCACTCCTGACACTGATCCTTCTGCGATGATACCTGATTCCACACACAGATCTCTAAGACCTGCATCTTGAAACCTCTTTCCTATGGTGGAGATGAGATTACAGATTGTGTGGAAGTCGCCCATCCTGATGATAATGTTCTTGAACTTCTCTTGTTTCCAGATAACTTCGGCAGCTTTGGCATAGAGTGCTTGATCAAACACGCACACAATCTTGTTAAGCTGTAAGGACTGCATGATAGCATGCGTTTGTTCCAAGATTTCATTAACGGTGGACATTTCTGTTGCGGGAGCATTGATAGTGGGCAGGTAGCTTACAGTGTCCTGAACCACTGCAATGTCTCTGCGCATTTTGATGTTGAACCCAGTCCAACTGCTGATGGACTGGTCCTCATGGTCTGACATTCGAGTAAGAAGCCAGATATGGTTCTTTGTCTTTGAATCCTGGACTTCCTTGGTAGTGTCGACATACGCAGTCTCAATCCTAGGTGGCCCTGCCCGCCGCCCAACATTGTATATTGGCAGCATTGATGATGTCTGAGTGATGCTTCTTATCTTGGACTTGGTAATCTCTGGCAGGACTTTCTCTGGCACAGAGCCTGCAACCTTGGACTGGACAGCAATGCCATTGACTCTATGAGAAGTACCTGCTCCACTTAGGGTCTCTTCAAGTCGGTCAATGTTATCCCAGGCCAGGGTTGTGAACACACCAGGGTAGATGTTTGCTGGCAGTGGAATGTCATCCTTTGAGCATTCCAGCTTCTGGATACAAAGGGCTGTATCGATCTCCTCAAACATTGAGTAAGACACACAGTGACCAAGACGATTCAGAGTTCGGATCAGTTCTGTGTTTCCTGTCAAAGACTTTACAGCATTGGTCAGCAGTACGTGCTTGGGTGGTTTTGTCTTGCCACTGGTAACAGCAAAGACCAAGTCACTGCCAAAGGAAGTGGCAAGACGTTGAGCTCTTTCAGAGGGAGTTTCACACTCACACTCTCCTGTCAGCAGGGTGTGCAGGAATTGAGTGACTGCTGCAGGAATGACATTCTGATCTGTATCGGGAGGCCATGGCTGACTCACATCTTGTTTATTGATCTCATTCCTCAGCTGCATTCCTGCTTTGGTTAAGACATCTTCAGAGTTAGCTGCTCTTGCTTCTTGCAGGTCTTTTGCCATTTTGTGTGCTTGCCGGGCAAGGTCGTCCATTGAGAGGCTGCGTGGATAGATTAGAAGCTTTCCTTTCTCATCTGGGACAAAGCGTAGTGATTCTCCAAACTCGGTTTCAATCTTTCGGCGAACATGTTTCTTTGTCGCTGGTTTCAGTTGGATAATACCACGGGACATCATGGATCTCTCAAGCCTAGATGTGAGGTTTGTCATAGGCAGTACCTCTGGGTTGGGGAATAATTTGGTCCTTATATACAAGCAGAGTTCCTCGAGGGCTTCTGTCTCAACCTCTTCGTAGCGTGCTTCCTCGCTTTCTTCCTGATTTTCACCTGCACCCGACCTGGCGGCCGCTGGGAAATCATCTTTTGTGAAGAGTTTGTAGCACGACTTGTGGTAGTGACCCTCTGCAGCAACAAGGTCTCTGCTAACTAAACCAAGGATTCTCTGGTTGAGTTTCCTTATTGCTGCTCTGCGAATCTTCTCATCTGCTCGTAGCTCAACACACTGTATGAGTGGCTCCCTTGTCTTTGTTGTTTTTATGTACTTGCTTGACTTCTCGCAGAAGATACATACTTTGGCATACACCCTGCTAGTACTAGGGGCATCCCTTGATGCCCTCCTCCTGGGGTCGACGCTTGCTGATTCTATCTTGACACCCTTGGCAAGGATAGAATCCAGTGACTTCTTCATTGTAAAGAGACTACGACATTTACGGTGATAATGTATGTGTGGTATTCCTCCTTCTTCAAGGCCCTTGGCTGCTTCCAGGACTGGATCATGCTGCCTGATTTCTGCAGCCCTGAGCAATGTGTTCCAGGAGTCCAAATCCTGTGGTGACACCAGAGCATCGCTGTCATCATCAGAGCAGTGGATGATACAGTCGATCCGTGCTCTCTTCCTCGCAGATGGTTCCATCCTGCCGTCAAACAGTCGACACACACCTGCAAAAAATATCACCATTAAACCATGAACAAACAAACACATTACATGGAAACCACTCTACATATGTTTGCTCCTTCCAATAATAAATTATCCCCAAAATATACCAAAAATCCCCAAATATGAAATAAACCCCTAAATATGGAGAAACTTGAAATACACATCGGAATAATTCTTGTAGAGAATCAAATAAGCTACAAGAGCTGTTAGAATATATTTTTCAATGTTCCCCATATTTAAGGATTTATTCTAGATTTAGAGGAAAATACCCAAAATATAGAGTATATTCCGAAATATGAGGAAATTTGAAAAATACCTAGGAACAACTCTGGTAGAGAATATAATTCTACATAGGTGTTCAAAGTTTCGCGATGATTGTGTGATGGATTTTAAAGAAAATGAGGAAAACGCCGAGCGTCACGCTAAAAATCTTTATTTTTGGGTAGCGCCCCTATTGCATCAAAAAAATTAGACTAAGCTACCAGTGCGAGAAGGCTATCATATCTTAATGTACTTACAGTCACTCTATAAACATTTTAGTACCATTCGTGTTTAGTCACCCCAGGTGGTACCGATATCTGGCCTGGCTCATGGACTAATAGTCTTCCAAGATTATCCGTTCCTCTGCCTCTACCAAACTGACCTCCTGATCTTCCCGTGGTGCTTCCATCTCTGCCATGTCTCCCTTGTTTCAGAAACCCCGGGAAATCTCTCCTGGCACATATCTAGATTATTGCTGTTGTTATTAATGTATAATTGGCTGGATGCATAAAAATTCACATATCATAGTCAACCTTTCTGATGGGATATGTAAAAAAAAAAAAAAAAAAAAAAAAAAGAAAAAAAAAAATTCACATATCACATGTGAGATGGGCAATTGGCCTGCTTCTCCTAAAGCTAAGTGGTTAAATGTATAAATCCTCGGCATTGGGCACCGGTACAACTAAAAGATCTAACTGATTGAAGGGAAGCACGCCAATTATATCCTATGATTACTTAATGCCTCAGTGGCGTTTTATTTTATATCAAAGAAAGTCTTAACCCGACCCTCGTGTCAAAACCTCAAATTGTGAACGTCGACACATCTTTTGTGCTAATAAAGAATAATAAAGGTACAAAAATAATACTTGCGTTAATATACAGACCTCCAGCTCAATCAGTGCAAACTGACCGAGAAATTTACGAACAAATTGCAGATGTAAGTAAATCACAAGATACCGTAATTTTTGGCGACTTTAATTTACCTGTGACCAAGTGGGGCGATACTCTTACTTCACACTCCGGACATGACTTGTATACGAACTTGCAAGAGAGTTCGCTTTATCAATTTGTTCGAATGCCGACCCGTGGTAATAACGTTCTTGACATTGTACTTGCAACAAAAGAAGAATTGATAGAGAATTTGAATGTTGGTGATGAATTCAGTAACAGCGACCATCGTACGATAACTTTCACTTTAAAGTTTACTAGTAACGAACCAAATAGTAGCATCGAAAAAGTCCCTAATTTCAAGAAAGCAAACTTCCATAAACTTAGAGCTATGTTTAAAGAAACTGACTGGAGCTTTTTAATTAACAATAACGACATAAATACATCTTGGAAGTTATTCGAAACCACTTACCTAAAGCAGTGCAAGACTGCATACCATCGAAAATACGGCGTCCAGGCCATAATAATAAGCCCAAATGGTGGAATAAAGATATTTCAAACTGCCTGCTTGCTAAAAAATTTGCTAATGATAGATTAAAATCCTCACAAAATGACGAAGAACGGGTGAAATTTGTAGAGCTACGACGCAAAGCCAAAAAGTTAATTAAGCAAAGTAAAAAGACCTTAGAGTTACATATTGCGAATCAAAGTAAAACAAACCCGAAAGAATTCTATAGTTATATCAGAAAGAAAAAAGTAGTTACTTCAACTGTTGGACCGTTAGTCGATGAAAAAGGAGAATACACCAAAGACGAAGTACAAATGAGTAATGCCCTCAATACCTTCTTTGCATCAGTTTTTACAACAGAAGACCTCAGTGATATCCCTACAGCATCGCCGATTCAGATTGATAATTCAGATGTTCTAAGCAATATCACCGTTACAGAGAGAGAAGTATTGAATTGTTTAGATAAACTCAAGGTAAATAAAACGCCAGGACCTGATACAATCTCGCCTAGAGTTCTAAAGGAAGCTAAGAATGAGCTCTCCAAACCACTGACATTACTATTCAATAAATCCTTGCAGTCTGGAACTATGCCTGATCAGTGGAAGCTAGCCAACGTAACACCGATATTCAAAAAAGGCAGGAAATCCCTACCCAGTAACTATCGTCCAATTAGCTTAACCTCAGTTGTATGTAAATGCTAGAAACGGTCATACGAGACAGACTCGTAAATCACTTAGAGGAAAATAACATACTTAAAGATACTCAACACGGCTTTCGTAAAAACGTTCCTGTTTAACAAACCTCTTAGACTTCTTCCACGATATCCTCAACCTCTACGATGAGAGTAAAGCTGTAGATATTATATACCTTGATTTTCAAAAGGCCTTTGAAAAAGTTCCCCACAAACGTTTACTGCTAAAACTAAAAGCGCATGGAATACAAGACGGTGTGTTGAAATGGATAGAAAATTGGCTCAGCAACAGAAAGCAAAGGGTAGTCATAAACGGTAAGGCATCTAAATGGACCAATGTAACTAGCGGGGTACCCCAGGGATCGGTACTAGGACCAATTCTCTTTCTAATTTACATCAACGACATAGATGAGGGTCTCACCTGCACAATCTCAAAATTTGCTGACGATACAAAAATTGCAAATAGCGTACTCTCAAAAGAACAAGTTGACGATATGCAACACAATCTAGATAAATTGTCATGTTGGGCCCAAATTTGGCAAATGAGTTTCAATGCGGATAAATGTAAAGTACTACATGTCGGATACCTAAATGAGAAAGCAAACTATTTGATGAATGGCACTCAGCTTAAGAATGTAAACAGAGAAACTGATCTGGGAGTAACAATATCGAGTAACCTAAAACCGAGTCAACAATGTTCAGAAGTTGTTAAGAAGGCAAACAAAATAATTGGCTTTATAGGCAGGTCATTTGAGCATAAATCCAAAGAAGTTATCCTAACCCTTTACAATTCCTTAGTCCGCCCTCTTCTGGAATACTGCGTTCAATCCTGGTGCCCTTATTACCAAAAAGATATAAACAAGCTAGAACGAGTTCAACGTAGAGTTACCAAAATGATACCTAGCCTAAAGAACAAACCATACGAAGAGCGTCTTAGAGAATTAAATCTATTTCCTTTAACCCAGCGCAGATTAAGAGGCGACTTAATTCAAGTGTTCAAATCATCAAAGGCATCGACAATATGAACTGTAGTAAGTACTTCACTATCGACCAATCTAATTACACGCGGGGAAACTGTTGCAAAATTATTGGTAAATCTTTTAACTCGCACGAATCTAAGAATTTCTTCTTCAATCGAGTTGTCAACTTGTGGAATGGGCTTCCCCGAGACGTTATAGACTGCAGCACCGTTGATTCATTTAAATTCCGCCTAGACAAATATCTCGCATCAAACCCGCGACTGACTGCGTTTGTAAATGAATAACTTTATCCTCCCCTCAGTTACTAACCCATATGTCCCCTACTAACTTCCTAGTCCTGCCACGTTAGTGGCAGGGCAGTAGTTCCCTTTCCAATGTTCCCTTACCCACTCTAAACCACTGTTTGGACACTTGATCCTCAGTGTTTTGGAGGACAAGCAACCTAGAAGGGTCACTAGACCTGTTGTTGCTTGATTTCCTTTGTACTCCTTTGTACACTGGCGACGCCACCCTGATGTTGAGTATTAATAAATGCTTAGGATATTAATAATGCTGTCAACATCAAGATAGGGAGAGAGCCAGAGAGTGAGCGAGAGCCAGGATCTGAGTGGGTAACCGAATCTAGGACAGCAGTTATGGAAAAATGCTTAAATTGTACAAAATGTTAAGAGAGAGAGAGAGAGGGAGAGAGAGCAGGGGCGGGGGCTAGGGAGAAAGAAAGCGAGCTGGAGAGGGGGCTGGCCTGGTTGGGTATTGAAAGATGTTAGGGAAAAACAAATAACTAAAATGATAAAGAGCGATCTGAGGTTATAGAAAACCAAAAAAAAATAACAATGAGACGGTTAAGTGCGGTGATTGAAAGTGGATGGAAAGATGTTAAGGATAAAAAGGAGAGAGAGAGAGAGAGAGAGAGAGAGAGAGAGAGAGAGAGAGAGAGAGAGAGAGAGAGAGAGAGATAAATGAAAATGGACCTTGTAGCAAGTATTTCCTAAATGGTTAGAGAGAGGGAAATAAAAATGGACCTTATAGCAAGTACTTCATAATGGTCTGGTGATGGGCTGGTCTATCAGAGTGAGACCTGAGCGATCTCTGCCATACCCATAGCTTACTCTGACTGTTCCTTTTACTTATATATTTTCTAGATCTCGAGTGACGGCGTCTCTTCCGTGGATTGACCTCCCAATCTACCAAGATTGGAAGCTAAAGCGTCACATTATTCCTTTGCCCCTCAACTTTCTCTTCATAATTGCTGAGGGGCACAGGGCTCTGGGTGGGGCTTTGGTTTCCCGGGCGTTTACGCACCCTCTCAGCCCCCCGCCATGGAGTGGCTTCGGTCACCCAGGCTTTATTGTGGTCGGCAGAGAGGGTTCTGTGGGGTCGCTCGTTTATGGCCTTGGCCTTACTCGGGGCCTTGGGGCTGTTCGGCCAGGCAGCTTGGGGAACAACAACAACAACAACAACAACTTAATAATGGTTAGAATTGTTTGAGAAGTTGGAAGACCGAGGGTCAGGTCCTTGGGGTAGATGGAAGATAAGGCCTATGGTGGGGAACCATAAGGGTGAAACTGCCTGCCCTATAAACGGTTACTTCACTCACCTTGTGGTTACTGCTGGAGGTTTATGGTGCCTGGGCAGGGCTGGGCTAGTTCCTGACGGCTCCTTGTCCCCTAACTGATACTGGTAATAACACTCTCAAGATTAAACTAAATATGCTTTGTGGGCGATGTTTAAACAAGAAACCACGTTCTGTTTACTATGTGCCGAAACACCGTATCATCGCCGATCTTCTGATACGTATATGGGTCACTTAGCCCCACGATACCCCTCCGAAAATCCCCTCTTTTGAGGAGCTCAACCAACCCGTGTGCTCTCACTGTGCTCTCACTTTCTCGGACAACAATGGAATTTGGTAGGATGGATGAAGGAGACATTGATGGAGATTTTGGTTCTGGTGCTGGATTATGGGGCAGAGGTAGGTTGGTGAGCGGGGGTGTTACTGGAGGTGGATTCAAGAGTGGTTCGGGTAATGTTGGAGAGGGTGACAAGGGAGGGGGGGAATAGGAGGTAGGCGGAGCTGTAGCATTCTTGGTTGATGCGGGTGTTTGAAGGGGTTCACCGAGGTTGGGCATGTGGGGAGATGATGGTGGGGGGGGGGGTGAGGTTGACAGTTTTGAGGGGGGGACAGGTGGTGAATCTGAGGAAGTGAGAGGCGTGACAGGTTGTTGAGGTATTGACGGGGGTGAAGGTTGGTCTTGGGTGACAGGGGCATGTGAGAGAGTGGAGGGGGTGCTCATTTTCTGACCAGCATTTTTTAGGGGTGACATTGAAAGAGAATTGGTTACGGTGGGGGTGACCATTTCTGCGTGCTGTGGTTTGTTGGCAGGCATAGAAAAAGGATGGGGTTTATGGGGTAACACAATTGATGGAAGATTATCGTTGGTGGATGGCTGGGCAGGGGAAAATTTAGGGATGGTCAGAGAGGATAGAGGCAAGGAAGAGTGCACTGGGGTTGGACTTTCACCGGGAGTCATTTTGGAAGGGTGCACAGAGTTTTCTTTAGGGGGATGGAGGGACTTATTGATGATAGTGTTCAGTGGAGGAATACATTTACTTTCTTGGATAGGGGCTGAAGGGGTGGATAGGGGATTCATCGAACTGAGTTGGCATCTTTCTCTGATGGAGAGCATATGTTCTTCGAATGAGCCGTACGGGTCGAGATGGGCGGTGATGTGGGGTGGGAGGATGTCTAACAATGAGGTGAATAAGAGTTCATTTTGTTGCTCGTCATCTTCAGAGCTATACGTGGTCCTCACGTATCTGTAGAGTTGTATGAGGGTCACATTGATATCCCCTTCATACTTGATCTCGTCGACATTTATTATTTTGGGGGCGACGAGGGAACCCAAAAGTGGCCCTAAGGTCCGGATCACAAGGGATCGAAACTGGTTCCAGGTAAGCTTTGGCGTTACCTGTTCAACAATTTGAGAAACGGCTTTTCCCAACTGCATAATGTGCAATAATGCAACAGCGATTTTGTCGCGGTCATTTTGAAGTGCCACATCTAACACTGGCTTTACTATGTCTAAGTAAGTGGCGATATCATACGTGTTTACATCATACTTGGGAATGTGTGTGAGTGTAATAGCGAGCTGCCTTTTTTGCGATGTTCCCATGCTTCTACTGTTCCAAACTTGCAATGTAATGCAACCTTTTATCCGAATCAAGAACCACCGCTGCCGCCAATGTTATGCCCTGCTTTTCTACAGGATTAACTTGGGTAATGTGAGTTCTAACTGACTGGGTATAGAAGGCTGCATGCACAAAACAAGGTATGAGGAATAGAGAACACAAAAGAAACACACGGTAACAAGACACACGATCACGTTTATTGATATACCACTCCTGAATACTCGTGCAAGACAATATGATAGAATTGAACAACACTAGCATAAGTGGATCTGGATGGAGCCTAGTCTCCCACTTCCAACGTTCAGGTATTAATCTTCTGATCACTGGTTTTATTTACAAGTTTATATACTGGAGACCATCAATGTTACTTATAGATTCATATTCACTGTTAGATTTATTACTGGTAGCTCTGGTGCGCAAGTAGTAGTTCACAGACTAGATTAGACACGCGTATTTTAGAGCACGGGAATTCTAGTAACCTCAGGGGGTACTGATCTAAGTTTTATATTCTTATAGCAGAAACACATAGAACGTAAGTCAGTGGGCGAACATTAGATATCACTAGGGTTTCACTTCTAGGTAATAATATCTGGATATATGGGTGATTACGAGAATTAATATCGCCTGTTAATTAATAAACACTGATACGCTTAGCACTTCCTAATGGAATGGTTATATATGAATTATACTGGTCTATAATTATGTTATATGTTATGTGAACGACATGGAACTGAGCGTCTCATGTAAATTATTACTGTATGCAGACGACAGCGTGCTTCTGGTTTCAGGAAAAGACCCAATAAGTATTGCCGCTTCACTTTCCAAAGAACTAGCATCATGTAGTGAATGGCTAGTGGACAATAGACTATCTCTTCACCTGGGCAAGACGAAAGCCATCTTATGTGGAACAAAACGCAAACTGAAAGACATTGTGGGCTTCTCGGTCAACTGTAATGATATTCCTATAACAACAGTGTCACAAGTTAAATATCTCGGACTGAAACTGGACGCGAGTTTGTCAGGTGAAACAATTTTGGAATCTATCCTGAGTAAGTGTAGAGCACGTATAAAATACCTGTATAGACAGGTGGGATGCTTGCCCACGGCGACCAAAAAGACCCTCTGCCAAGCGCTTGTTCAATGTCATTTTGACTATTCTGTGTCATCCTGGTACTCTGCATCATCTAAATCAGCACAGCACAAACTTCAAGTCACTCAAAATAAAATGGTTAGGTTCATGCTGAACCTAGGACCCAGATCACATGTTGGCCAGGAACAACTTCAGTCACTAGGTATGCTCAATGTCTCTGACAGGGCCAAACAAATCAGGCTCACTAATGCCTTCAAAATTTTCTATGACAGAGCTCCAGAGTATCTAAAGAATGATTTTGTTAAAGCAAATGAGAGGAGTGGACATAATACAAGAAACATGATGTTTAATTTAAGGTCCCGAGAATCCAAGGACAGGGTAAGCAAACATTCTTCTTCACTGCCATCAAAGACTGGAACGACCTACCCCCGTCAGTCCGTGAAAAGAGAACACTGTATTCCTTCAGACGTAGCCTGAAGGAACACCAGAACCGGACAGCTGCGAGAAGGGAGCACCAAGCTTATGTCTACTACTAAATACGACATAAGAGATAGACAAACCAAACTGAAATGATTACTGATTACGGATTACTGATATTTACTATAGGACGTAAGGTATCTTAAAATAACCCCCTAGAAATACTTTCTCTAAAGTATCTATTTCTTTATCCTCCCCATTTCCCCAGCTAACCTAATCCCACAAGGACCCCAATGGAAATACGCCTAACGGCCTTATTGGGCTATCCTTAGTTGGAATTATGCAAGGCTGGTACATGTCATATTTATAACATACTATGTGGTACCAACTCTGTAAATTGCTAACTGAATAAATATTATTATTATTATTATTATTATTACTGGAGCAAAGCTATAGCCACTTCATAGAAATATTAATAAGTGAATCTCTAAATAGCACTGTAATACTGTAATACTGATAGAGTGAATCTTGGGTAGTATTTGATTGGTCTGGTCCTGGTTATCTTACGTGCGTGATGTTGGGGGCTAACGACTGGTTCCGCGGCCGTCCAGGTGGTCCATATGTAGGAAGTTCTCAAGTACGTGGACAGGTCCTTCTATCCAAATCTGCCACGGAGTCTGCTGGCTCTGGAACTCAAGTCTCAGCAATCAACAAGGATAGAGCTCGAGGTTGACTCTCGTGACCAACCTGGGTTGGTGTCTATCTTTCAACTGATTTTACTGGGGGCTGGAGCTGGGTTTATAGGCTCGGTTTTGGACCCTGTAGGCCATAGGGATCTCGAGTTTTGATGGACTTATTTGAGCTCTCAATTGATACAGGAACTAGGTAAGGTGGTGATTACTGTTGTGGCACATGGCTATATGGAGCCTTCATAATGCGATATAACTGAGCCTTAGTAAGAGGTACTATTTTGGCTATACTGGAAGTATTTAGGGGAGAGAGACTGGATCTACTTTGCGAGGAGGATTGGGACAGCTGTGATAGGAGCGTCTCTCTTAGATTGTTCAATCTTCATTCCATGGTATAGCTGAGGTGCTAATTTAGTGATCAGAGTATGCAAGGAAGGTAAATGGGTTATTGTGGGTTAATAGAGGTTAGTAAAGGGGTTAGTCATGCATAGTTAGTTCATTGATAGGAAGAATTCCTGTGCTACCTGGCAATGACCCGGAAGTCAAAACAGGGGTCAGCTATACCTCCGCAGGGGTGGGGGTCTCCCTCCTCGGGTGGGTAAAAAGGGGAGGTGTGCGTCCTCTCTCTGTGATGGTCGTCCGGGCAGCTGTGGCTGGGGGCTTGCCATATTACAAGTGTTTGTAATAACCCTCTGTTTATGAGACAGATGTGGGTGTTCGTAATACTAAAACCGAAGGTGCCTTGACCAGCTGGTTTAATTGGTTGGGTTGTTAATTGCATGGTTTGTTGGATGTGGGGGAGACTGGGTTGCTAACTCTGCCACATTTATCTGGAAGTATGGCAATAGAAGTTAGTCACTGGCGAGGCGGCTAGCCTCGCACTGACGATCATTTGGTACAGGGTTGTGAATGGGTTGTGAGGGAATAGATGGCATGCAAAGGGTTAGTAAAGTTCTAATGTTGTTCCGTCCTACTAAGGGAAGGTAGGCTGGATAGAAGTATATATATAAAAGGTTGGAGAATGTTAGCAACGGAAAAATCAAGGATATTCAGGTGTGGTGAAGAGGCTAGGTCGGAAAAGAGTGGAGGAGCGTGGGGGGTTAATGAGAGGGAGAGGATTAAGGAGGGCTACGTGGAAGTTTGACCCTAAGGTCTCTGGGCGTAGGGGTGGCATTAGCCTACAGTTGGTATCGTAGCCTGGGGGTTAATGACAGGGAAAGCATGTTAGTCAAATGCTACCGGGGGATGAGCAATATGTGGTGGTATATGAGTCTGGAAAAGATAGAATCATGTGGTCTGTGGGGCTGTGTGAAAGAGGAGGTTAACTGTAGGTGGGTGCTTGACTGTGGATAAAAGTAGGGAAAAACATGGTGTATTATTACTCGTCAATACGAGGGGTTATGGACACTATTATTTGACACGATTTCTTGCTGATCTAGTTGTCCCTGGGAACTGCGTTTTCTATGAATTATAGACCAAAGAAAAGCGTCAGTTCGTAGGGGTACTTCGTTATTGTTGCGTGGTAGATATAGACCATGGTAAAAAAAGGTTATCTATACAATCTCTGGTTGGGGTAAGAATTAGAGTTACTGCATGGTGGCTAACATCTTCAGTCATTATCTCGGTCTAGGTCTTACAGGAATAATGGTTATATATACAATGGTGTACCCGTGGGTATCATAGTTTCTTATCAATCATGACATGGGGTTTAACATACTACTTCTCGGATGGAAGAACATACATAGATTTATGGGGGCGGTTGGTCTTCAGAAACTTAGTCTGGCAAGACAAGGTATTTTAAGGGGGCGAACATATTACTTCTCGGATGGAAGAACATACATAGATTTATGGGGGCGGTTGGTCTTCAGAAACTTAGTCTGGCAAGACAAGGTATTTTAGGGGGTTACATATTACTTCTCGGATGGAAGAACATACATAGATTTATGGCTGTCTGAACTGGTTGGCATTGGCTCAACCTAGGGACAGGGCATGGGTGTTTTAACCTGGGAGGAACATACATAGATTTATGGGGCGATTGGTCTTCAGAAACTTAGTCTGGCAAGACAAGGTATTTTAGGGTATGTTGACATCCTAACTTAGGGACAGGGCATGGGTGTATTAACTTTAAGGTGTATTTATGTTCATCATCATGGAGGTAGAGTCCGTCGGGTAAGAGGTGTAGGACACGAGGGGTAGTGGATACGCGAGGTGTGGGAGGGTTGTGAATTGTAAAGTGGGTGGTTTGAGGCTAGGCGCCGCGCCGCTCGTGACTTAGGATAGTGACCCTTAATGCGCTGGACATAGGGGTGGCATTTCCCTACGATCGAACAGGTAGAGTGGTGTGTGCAGCGGGGCGTGAAGGATAAGTGGACAGGATGACCCAAACAGGGTACCACCGAGTATAGGGTCACGAAGCAAAATAGAGTAGTGTGGATTGTGGATACGAAGGAGGTGGTTGGAAGACGTATAACAATTGTGGAAAAGTAAATGGAAGAGATGAACACAATGGCGGATAAAAGATAATTAACCTAAGGATTGAATACATGCATGAATGACGACATTATAGCCGTCGTCCTAATAAGATGATGAAACCGGGTTGGTATGCACGTGGCACAATACGACACAAGGACAGTGCCGCTATGTCGTATCAATACTGGTGGCATACTCCGGTTAATATTATATATACACTTAGTTACTAGAAGAACAAGGCAAGGGGGGGCGACTGAGCACGGGGGTACATATATCTATACTCGTCATGGAAAGGGAGATACGAGGTAACTTTCCTGCATCTCTCCTGATAATCGTCTGCAGATTGGTCATAGTGAGTTTATCCGAATTAACAGGCCTAAATCAATACAATAACTGGCATAGGGTTATCGTGTGTATAGAGTCATGGTTAAAGGTTGGGAATATATAGTTAGTGGATAAAACCACGGGAGGTTAGAGACATAGAATTGTTAGAATTGGGGGGGCTATGATTGTTATATAACTAAATACAGGGCTGACGTAATCACGATCTGATTTGGTGTGAAATGGAAGTTAAGGTGTCTTAGATCGCCTCGAGCCTACACAAGGAAAGTATTATAGTCTGGATGGTGGTTACATCATTAAATACATACTTAGGTGGTACATCAAGAATATCAGTGAGTAAAGTATTGTGGTTTGTATATTAGAAGACTGTGGAGACGTATAATATGTGGAATGAATTGAGAGAGAGGGAGAGAGACCAAATAGGGAAAGGAAAAGGGGCCTGGGATCTCGTTGGGGATAGGAGTTTCGCTCTCAGGATTTTCGTTCCTGTGGCTCGTTAGGGTTGGAGGTTTCGCTCTCAGGTTTTTGGTACCACAGCGTTCCTGTGGTATTTTACTATCCTTTCCAGACTCATATACCACCCTGTATTTGCTCATCCCCCGGTAGCATTTGGCTAACGTACTTTTACTGTCATTAACCCCCAAACTCCAATATCAACTGTAGTCTAATGCCACCCCTACGCCGGAGACCTTAGGATCAAACTTCCACGTAGCCCCCTGAACCCTCTCCCTCTCATTAACCCCCCACGCTCCTCCACTCCTTTCCGACCTAGCCTCTCCATCATACCTCCTGAATATCCTTGATTTTTCCGTTGCTAACATTCTCCAACCTTTTATATATATACTCCTATCCAGCCTACCTTCCCTTAGTAGGACGGAACAACATTAGAACTTTACTAACCCTTTGCATGCCATCTATTCCCTCACAATCCATTCACAACCCTGTACCAAATGATCGTCAGTGCGAGGCTAGCCGCCTCGCCAGTGACTAACTTCTATTGCCATACTTCCAGATAAATGTGACAGAGTTAGCAACCAAGTCTCCACCACATCCAGCAAACCATGCAATTAACAACCCAACCGATTAAACCAGCTAGTCAAGGCACCTTCGGTTCTGGTATTACGAACACCCACATCTGTCTCATAAACAGAGGGTTATTACAAACACTTGTGATATGGCAAGCCCCTAGCCACAGCCGCCGGACGACCATCAAAGAGAGAGGGCGCGCACCTCCCCTTTTTTACCCACCCGAGGAGGGAGACCCCCACCCCTGCGGAGGTATACCTGACCCCTGTTTTGACTTCCGGGTCATTGCTAGGTAGCACAGGAATTCTTCCTATCAATGAACTAACCATGCATGACTAACCCTTTTACTAACCTCTATTAACCCACAATAACCCATTCACCTTTCTTGCATACTCGGATAATCAAATTAGCACCTCAGCTATACCATGGAATGAAGACTGAGCAATATAAGAGACGCTCCTATCACAGCTGTCCCAGTCCTCCTCGCAAAGTAGATCCAGTCTCCCTCCCCTCAATACTTCCAGTATAGCCAAAATAGTACTTCTTACTAAGGCTCAGTTATATCACATTATGAAGGCTCCCTATAGCCATGTGCCACAACAGTAATCACCACCTTACCTAGTCCCCGTATCTATTGAGAGCTCAAATAATTCCATAAGACTCGAGATCCCTATGGCCTACAGGGTCCAAAACCGAGCCTATAAACCCAGCTCCCGCCCCCAGTAAAATCAGTTGAAAGATAGACACCAACCAGTGGCTGGCCCCCTTAAGTTGACCTCTAGCTCTGCCCTTGTGTTGTTCCTGAGATTTGAGTTCCAGAGCCGGCAGACTCCGTGGCAGATTTGAGATAGAAGCATCTGTCCACGTACAAGAAATCTATGTGCACCTTATAAGCTTCACACACCAGTGGGTATATAAGCGTGTAGCCAGCAACGATCGCCAAGAGATCCGTCTTGAGAACTTCCTACATATGGACACCCTGGATGGCCGCGGAACCAGTCGTTAGCCCCCAACATCACGGACGCAAGATAACCAGGACCAGACCAACCAAATACTACCCAAGATTCACTTTATTAGTACTACCCTGTTACAGTACTAACTAGAAACTCACTTATTAATCTTTCTATGAAGTGGCTATATCTTTGCCCCAGTATAATTCATGTATAACCATGCTATTGGGGAGTGCTAAGCGTATCAGTGTTCATTAATTAACAGGCGACATTAACTCTCGTAATTACCCCTATTCAGATATTATTACATAGAAGTAAAACCCTAGTGATATCTAACGTTCGCCCACTGATTTGTGTTCTACGTATTTCTGCTATAAGAATATAAAACTTAGATCAGTACCCCCCTGAGGTTACTAGAATTCCCGTACGCTAAAAATACGTGTGTCTAATTCTAGTCTGTGAGTTACTCTTTGTGCACCAGAACTGCCAGTAATAAATCTAATTAGTGAAATTGAATCTATAAGTAACATTGATATCTTCCAGTATATAAACTTGCGAACCAAGCCAGTGATCAGAAGAGTATACCTGAACGTTGGAAGTGGGAGACTAGGCTCCATCCAGATCCACTCATGCTAGTTGTTCATTTCTATAATTTGTCTTGTACGAGTATTCATACCTTCTTATGCTTCCTATTTATCCTCTTCAATAAACGTGATCGTGTGTCTTGTTACCGTGTGTTTATTTTGTGTTCTCTATTCCTCATACCTTGTATTGTGCATGCAGCCTTATATACCCAGTCAGTTAGAACTCACATTACCCAAGTTAATCCTGTAGAAACATTGGCGGCAGCGGTGGTTCTTGATTCGGATAAAAGGTTGCATTACATTGCAAGTTTGGAACAGCCAGAACACGATAACATCATGGCGCACTGTTCTCACATTCCCATCCCACATTATGATGGAGAAACTTACGAGATCGAAACGTTCATGGACATAGTGAAACCCGTACTTGACCTAGTTTATACCACGGACGCAGAAAAGATAGCCGTGACATTAACGCACCTGGGAAAAGCCGTTTCCCTGGTTGCCTACCAAGTGCACCCTGCTCTCACATGGGATGAATTTCGCCCAATAGTGATAGAAGCCATTAAGCCTTCGTTGGGCGTTTTCGTGGCCCACACCCGTATCCAAGACACTAAATTCGAAGGCGATCTAGATGCCACAGTGAATAAGATCGCCCAACATATAAAAGTTTCTTTCCCCACATTGACCAGAATCCAACAAGAGCAGCAGATTCTGGTCAACCTTGTATCAATATTGCCCTCAGCAGTAAAAGATCATTTCCGTGTGCACGATTTCGTCGGATATCAAAAAGATCTCTTCACGATCCGACGTATTTTGGCCGTGCGCACAGAACCAGCCACCCAAATCGCTGTAATAAAGAGGTTTCCCACGCACCCGCAGCACCCCGACCACCAGAACGCCAAGAATGCCTACCCATCCTCATCCTTCCACAACAGACCCACCTACCCTTCCGGCAAGCCCCAACCCAGTAGGCCCCGGTTCCAACCTACCCAGCCACGCAGAATCTTCAACCGGAACAAAACCTACAACACCTACCAAAGTAAAAACCCTACATTAGTAATTATCAACCCCTATGATTTCCCTGCCTGTAGTGCTCAGTGTGCGCTCCATCAAATTCGTGACTCTGCCAAACCTCGCCCCTTTACTCCTCGCATTTCTGTAAATGAAGAGGAGTTGGGACAAGAGGAAGAAATGGAGGAAATGCACACCGGAGAAATAGCCCCTATCATGAACTCAGATGATACCGAGGAAACCCTGGAGGAGGTAGACACCGACTCCCAGGATTTTTAAAGTACCCCCCGCCCAAGATGGCCTCGGCGGGGACGCCATAACTGACCGCACTGCCCCCATTTATTACATGGCCAAAATCAAGGACATTCCTGTCCGCTTGTTAATCGACACGGGAGCTGCCAAGTCATGTTTGTTCAAGTCTTATTATGATCAACACCACCGACTATTTGGCCCCTTGTTAACCACCAAAGCAGAACTAATCTCAGCTGCTGATACCTACTTAAATCTCCTAGGAGACACTTTGCCCCTGTCAGTAACTACTCCTGCCCCCCATGCTCGTTGTTATCACACGTTCACAGTATTTTCCTCCCACTGTAAACATTACGATGGTTTCCTTGGACTTGACCTCCTTCAAAAACTTCAGGCCCAGGTTGACTGCGGCCAGAGGCTGATCTCATTCAAAAAAAAAATCCAACCCAAAGCCTCTGACAAACCAATCACGCAGAAACCTATTCACAAAAAAAAAAACACCTTCCCCCTCAACAAACTCTGAGTCAGGGTTACCAAGTTGCGGCTAGCACTAAGGTAACTTCTAACCCCTCCCCTCGCCCCGAGTTCTCTCAAAATATCACTCAATTAGTTAAAAAAAGGCCTCAACAAACGAAAGAAGACAAGTCCAAGCAACTTCCTCTCGGTAATCCCCTCAATTCTCGTAACTCTGTCCAGGATAAATCCTCCCATGTTTCCAGGACAGACTCTGATGTATGTAACCACAATTCTATCAAATGTTTATGTACACGTGTTTCCAGGGAAAATGCCGACCTATGTACCCAACAATGTTTTCCCCATGCCCCCAGAAATGTTCAGCTATTCCACAACCCACAAAATTCCCCTTGTGACAGTTTTCCGTCAGTAGCTCCCTTCCACCCCCACACAATTCCCACCCCTAGAAAATTTCACAACCCCACACTTGACTCGCCCTCTCATGACAAACAAATTCACCAGTCCCAGATAACCTCTAACCAGACCGTGACTGCCACCAAAAAAAATCCCCAAATTCGTCCTGTTAACAACCCCAAACCAATACATCAGTCCTCCACCAATAACCCATGTTCGACACCTAACTCTTCCCCCACCAACCCTCCGCAGTCCCACCAACAAATCCCGTTTCTAACTCGCTCACCTCTCACCACCCTGACCCTCCCGCACGTGCCGTTAATCCTCCCCTCACGCGTGCCGACCGAGGGACCCAACCATGTTCCCACCATGCCCCCAGAAATGTCCAGCTATTCCACAACCAACCAAATCCCCCTTGTGACAGTTTTCCGTCAGTAGCTCCCTTCCACCCCCACACAATTCACACCCCTAGAAAACTTCAAAACCCCACACTTGACTCTCCCTCTCATGACAGACAAACCCATCAATCCCATATAAACTCCAAACAAACCGTCACTGCCACCGACGAAACTCCCCAAATTCGTCCTTCTAACAACCACCAATCAGTACATCAGTCCTCCACCAATAACCCATCTTCTATACCTCACTCTTCCCCCACCAACCCTCCACAGTCCCTCCAACAAATTCCGTTTTCTAAATCCCTCACACCTTACCCCGCTGATCCTCCCACACGCGCCGTTAATCCCCCCCTCACGCGTGACCCTCACCAAGGTGACCTTTCCCCCCTGATGCGTACCGAGCACCTGCTCGCCAGTCGATCCCCCACCATCATTAGCCCAGCTGTAGTTCAAGATAAATGCCAAATTCCCCCCCGCCATCAAAAATGGGTTACCCTTCGACTCATACCCCAAACTCACATGATATTTTCCCCCACTACCACGTCCACCAACCCCAATCGTTGCCTCTTACAACCCGCCATAATTTCCGCTCGTATCAACCACATTCTCGTGGCAAATATCTCTGAGGAATCCCTGACATTACCAAAAGGTCTCATTATAGGAGACCTCGAAACTTTTGATGACCTCCCCATAGATTTTAATGACACCCCTACCAGCCTCCAATTGCCCCCTCTCCCGGACACATTATCTGACCACCAAAACCACAGCATGTACGACCTATTGCTAGAGTTCAGTGACGTATTTGCCCAACAACCCACTGAAATCGGACAGACCGATGTAGAACAACACATCATTAACACCACAGGCCCCACATAAGACAACCATCCCGTAGAAAAAATCCCATACAACGCCAGGAAGAAGAACGCCAAGTCCAAGAGATGTTAGAGGCCGGTATTGCCACCCCGTCCATTAGTCCCTGGTCTTCCCCTGTTGTCCTAGTAAAAAAGAAAGATGGGTCAACCCGTTTTTGCGTCGATTACAGGAGGTTGAATGACGTAACCATTAAGGACGCTACGCCATTACCCAGGATAGACGATTCCCTTGACTCCCTATACGGATCCAGATGGTTCACTACCCTCGACTTGCAAGCAGGGTATTGGCAAGTGCCTATCAAGGCAGAGGACCAAGAAAAAACAGCATTTTCCACTAGTGGTGGCCACCACTACTAATTTAACGTCCTACCTTTTGGCCTCTGTAACGGACTCGCCACTTTCTCCCGTTTGATGGAAGCGGTATTAGATGGCCTAACCTGGGAAACCTGCCTAGCTTATCTAGACGACATTATTGTGTACTCACCAACCTGGGAAGAACACCTCCTCAGGTTGAGACAAGTCCTTCAAAGAATCCGAGCCGCCGGGTTGAAATTAAAACCATCAAAGTGCGAGATTGCCCGAAATAAGGTAGATTTCCTCGGCCACGTAATATCTGAACATGGTATTGCACCAGACCCAAAGAAACTTCAAGCCATACAAAACCAACCCCCACCCACCACCGTTAAAGGAGTACGTTCTTTTCTAGGTTTAGCCACATATTACAGACGTTTCGTCCCCCACTTTGCCACCATAGCCAGACCCCTCCACCAACTCACCCACAAAGACACCCCCTTCACCTGGACACCTGAAAGAGACCTCGCTTTTAACACTTTGAAACAAAAGCTAATCCAAGCCCCTATTGTCGCTTTCCCTGATTACCATAAACCTTTCCGTCTTTATACCGACGTATCTCTGTACGCCATTGGTGCAGTTTTAGCTCAAGTCAGAGACGGAGAGGAACATGTGATAGCGTATGCCAGCTCCACCCTCAACCAAGCACAACAGAATTATGCAGCCACAAAGAGAGAGTGCTTAGGGATCATTTGGGCACTCAGCCACTTCCGGTCATTTGTGTTGGGCGCAAAACTCGATATAATAACCGACCATCAATCTTTGCAATGGTTGCGTAAGTGCGAAACCAACTCAGCCATTCTGGTACGTTGGAGGGAAACACTAGAGGACTACGATTTTACAATACAGTATCGTCCAGGCAAACTTCACACCAATGCAGACGCCCTGTCACGTTTGCCAGTACCAAAAGACCCCCCCACCGACCTAGCCGCCTTACAAAACACTGAGCTTTTATCTACCCCCATCCACCAACATAATTCCCCCTCAGCCCCCTCACTAATTCAATCTTGGGAAACAAGAATCAGACCACCCTGGATACCGTTAAATGTCTTCAGGAAACTGACTCGCTGGGGAGATCAACTTGCCACAGACTCCGGTCACATAGTCTTAGACCCCACCATTGCCCACGACTACATGATTGCCATCCACGAGGGAAACGGCATACACCTTGGACAAAAGAAGATGTTAAAAATCTTCACAGATCAATACTGGATCAATACCCCTCCAAAATTGCACAACGAGTGACAGAATCCTGCAAACCTTGTTTATTGGGGAAGGATAGATCACGCACCCCAGGCCCAGCTGGTAACATTTCTGCCAACAAACCGTTCCAAGTCCTATCCCTCGACATCATGGGCCCGTTTCCTTCTTACGCTGGCAACCGCTATATCGTCACATTTGTTGACGTATATTCAAAAAATTTAATAGCCTGCCCAGTTAAAGACCACACAGCCACCACAGTCGCCACACTGCTTGCCACAGAAGTGTTCCCTATATTCGGCTTCCCCTTGCTCTTCTATCCGACAATGCCCCCGAGTTTAGTGGACACGTTTGGCACCAGTTCACCCAACAATGCGGTATTAAGATCAAACACTCATCCCCGTACTGGCCTCAAGGAAATGCTATATGCGAACGCAGCCATCGCACCATCAACAACCAGTTACATACAAAAATGATTGCTCTTAACACCTCAGACTGGCCATCACAACTAAAGATGATACAATGGGGCATGAACACCTGTCCCTGAGAAGACGGTATTTCCCCTCATGAACGTGTTTACGGCGTACCCCCCCTGTTACTGCCGTTCCACCATCACACTCACCTCCCCTCCAACACCTCCACAATTGACCCATTGCAACATCTGCAAAACACCCTCCATACCGCCCAAACCTGTCAAGACACCAAAACGGATTGCCCCGATGATAAAAACCCTTTCGCTATCCATGACACCGTAATGGTAGCCAACCTCCCTGTCACCAACAAATTAGGCCCTCGCTATGTCGGGCCCTACACCATCATACAAGTCCCAAATGCCTATCAAGTCACCATCGATTATCACGGCGTGACTCGCACGTTCCGAACTAGATTGGTCCGAGCGTTTAAACCTCTAAAACCACAAGACATTACCCCACCCCACACGTCCGACCCTGAATTAAACACCCCTACTAACCCTTCCACTCAGGCTATGAATATTCCCATACAAACCCCTAAGGGCCTAAGCCCTCCAGCACCGAACCGGCCAATCATTCCTCCACATACCCCCAAACTAACCTCCACAAACCCCAAGCCCCCACTATCACACCTTCCTCCACCATGACACCTTCCTTCACTTCCGATAGTCAAGTACCTCCCCAACTTATCCAAGTACGAAAACCTCCACCCACAACCCCGACCACCACGGAAACCCTCCCGTCTAGCCCTGACATACCTCCACCAGGCACCACAGTGAGAAAACCACCACCCCCACCCAAAACCAAGTACACACCCAACCGCACCACACAATCTACCTCAGTAACCTCACGCTACAACTTACGCCCACGACTAAAATCTTTTAAAACCTCCAGAAAACACACCCTGCTAACCCAGTTCCGTAGGGCTGCCAGACCACTATCCTCCTCCTCCTCTTCTTCTTCGTCGAATTCTCCTCCACAAAGGGAAAGAAGAAGAATAATCACAACTAAACACCATAAACCCTCTAACTATATTCCAAAAATAACAACCCCCACCCCCCCACGAAAACACATACCTTCCTCTTCAACCTCATCCCCTTTCAACCCCCACCTCATCACCCCGAATGACCTACTAGATATACCCCCCACCAAACTCCCATAAAACCGCCTACTTCCACCACCAGCAAATCACCGACCCCACCAAAGAACACACCCCACACACGTTCCTACCCCCAAACCTCCAAATTAAATCTCCACTCCCTACCCACCCGTCTAGCCCCCCCCGCATCCACCCCTTTCCCCTCCACTATCCCTGCGACCCCACCCACACATCAACCAACCTCCTCATCTCATCGAACCCCCAACCAACCAACCCCTAAATATACACTATGCCAACGACCAACCCCTCCTCTCACACTACGTCTAACACGCAACTAACTCCTCACCAAAGCCCCTCCAAATTGACGGGCCCGACCTCCACACCCCCACTTGAATCCCCCCACAAAGTCGCCCCTGAGAGAACCCCCATACATACCCCCACCAAATCCTCTTCCATTCCGCCTACCGCCCTCACTCGACAAAAACCTCCACACGCATCTACCTCTCAAATAACCCCTGACCTCACCCCCACTAAATACCCTCCACCTGTAAAGCGTTCTTCCCCTCAATATAAAACATTGTCGAGTGACTCAAGTCCCACGACAAACATCTACCTTCCCACCAGGACCTCCAAAGGTAGAATAATCAACAGACCCATCAGATTTAAAGACAGTTATACAAAAACAACACCCCGTTCTTACACTAAAGACCCAAGCCACACAACACACACACCCCCTCTTTCTCACACACCTCCCTCACGCACCTTACCTAAACCGATATTGCGCATTGCCTCAATATATTTTCCCAGCCTACAACACCACCCAAGAAAACCCCCAAAACCCCAGACTCATATCCCCCCTTCACCCCCAGCTCCGTTTTCACGCGTTAATCCCTCCCCTTCAGTTAGTAACCCATTCACCACACTGAAGAGGCCTCCTGTCAGTCCCACACACCACACTCGATACATGACCTCCACCATGAACCAATCCACACCCTTCGTCGCCCCCGTCCCTACCCCCATGGGGGAAAACTACACACCATTCATACGAAAGGTTAAAGTAAAACCGTCCACAGGACGCTTAGCCCGTCTACAACGTTCACATCAAGCCCGGGCAACCGCCCTCCACAACACAGAGGACACATTCCTACAGGTCTACATTGACTTGCAAAAGAAACCTGACCCTCGCTCTCTTGCTTGGTGGGACATTCTCAATACACTCAAAATGACCCACCATGACTATGCTTCTTTTTACTTCACCCTTGAGGCTCGGGGACGAGCCTACAATGAAGGAGAGGGAAGTAAAATGCCCCAGAACGAGAAGCCCACCACAGAAGCCACGAGCGAACACCACACAGAAACACCCGAAAGAAAGGCCCACAGAACGAAAGGACCAGGTGACCGAGCCAACCAGTTCAGACAGGCCGAAGCCCGCAGGGCTAAGCAGCTCCAAACCACACCTGCCTACCCCTTCTAAACACTGACCTTTCCCACACCTCGCGTATACACTACCCCTCGTGTTCTACACCTCTACCTACATGATGACGAACATAAATACACCTTAAAGTTAATACACCCATGCCCTGTCCCTAAATTAGGATGTCAATATCAACATACCCTAAAAATACCTTGTCTTGCCAGACTAAGTTTCTGAAGACCAATCCCCCCATAAATCTATGTATGTTCCTCCCAGGTTAAAACACCCATGCCTTGTCCCTAGGTTGAGCAAATGCCAACCAGTTCAGACAGCCATAAATCTATGTATTCAATCCTTAGGTTAGTTATCTTTATCCGCCATTGTGTTCATCTCTTCCATTTACTTTTCCACCATTGTTATACGTCTTCCAATCACCTCCTTCGTATCCACAGTACACACTACTCTATTTTTGCTTCGTGTCCTACACCTCTTACCCGCCAGACTCTACCTACATGATGATGAACATGAGTACACATTCATTTAAAACACCCATGCCCTGTCCCTAGGTTGAGCCAATGCCAACCAGTTCAGACAGCCATAAATCTATGTATGTTCTTCCATCCGAGAAGTAATATGTTCACCCCCTTAAAATACCTTGTCTTGCCAGACTAAGTTTCTGAAGACCAACCGCCCCCATAAATCTATGTATGTTCTTCCATCCGAGAAGTAATATGTTCACCCCCTTAAAATACCTTGTCTTGCCAGACTAAGTTTCTGAAGACCAACCGCCCCCATAAATCTATGTATGTACTTCCATCCGAGAAGTAGTATGTTAAACCCCATGTCATAATTGATAAGAAACTATGATACCCACGGGTACACCATTGTATATATAACCATTATTCCTGTAAGACCTAGACCGAGATAATGACTGAAGATGTTAACCACCATGCAGTAACTCTAATTCTTACCTCAACCAGAGATTGTATAGATAACTTTTTTTTACCATGGTCTAGACATATATCTACCACGAAACAATAACGAAGTACCCCTACGAACTGCCACTTTTCTTTGGTCTATATTTCATAGAAAACGCAGTTCCCAGGGACAACTAGATCAGCAAGAAATCGTGTAAAATAATAGTGTCCATAACCCCTCGTATTGACGAGTAATAATACACCATGTTTTTCCCTACTTTTATCCACAGTCAAGCACACACCTACAGTTAACATCCTTTTCCCCACAGCCCACAGTCACATGATTCTATCCTTTCCAGACTCATATACCACCCCGTATTTGCTCATCCCCCGGTAGCATTTGGCTAACGTACTTTCACTGTCATTAACCCCCAAACTCCAATATCAACTGTAGTCTAATGCCACCCCTACGCCGGAGACCTTAGGGTCAAACTTCCACGTAGCCCCCTGAACCCTCTCCCTCTCATTAACCCTCCACGCTCCTCCACTCCTTTCCGACCTAGCCTCTCCATCATACCTCCTGAATATCCTTGATTTTTCCGTTGCTAACATTCTCCAACCTTTTATATATATACTCCTATCCAGCCTACCTTCCCTTAGTAGGACGGAACAACATTAGAACTTTACTAACCCTTTGCATGCCATCTATTCCCTCACAACCCTTTCTCAACCCTGTACCAAATGATCGTCAGTGCGAGGCTAGCCGCCTCGCCAGTGACTAACTTCTATTGCCATACTTCCAGATAAATGTGGCAGAGTTAGCAACCCAGTCTCCGCCACATCCAGCAAACCAAGCAATTAACAACCCAACCGATTAAACCAGCTAGTCAAGGCACCTTCGGTTCTGGTAATTTGTTAGTAGTCTTGGCAAATCCAACGTCAAGGCTATTAACCTAATTGCAATGACGACTTGTCTATTTTGACTGCTATGTCGTCATTCCAACCGCGGTTAAAAAGAAAACGTCTAGAGTCTACTCCTTATCTTGCTCTAGGAGACGTTGTACATTAACCAAAACTACCACCGAAGGTGAAAAAAGCATAGAAGAGAAGAAAAAGGGGTTTACCTTAGTTACCGCTTAAGGCCCATCCCGTGTTCCGTCATGTGCAGATCCCTGTCGAACGTGCGCATGAGCGACCCTCTCTTGTCATCATTTTTTCACGTGCTCCATTGAATGAAGTCGCTTTTGTTGTGCTCCTTTAATTCACCCTGTTTAGGTTCGTTTCGGCTTATCTGGCCTTCTTTTTGTTAGACAGATGTTACGTGATCTAGGGCACACGTAAATGGGCTCCTAAGTGTGTTTAATGGAGACGCGTGTGGAAATAGCTACCGAAGGTACGGGGGCGCCTGGCGTTCCTCGTGTGTGTTTTTCATTCCTTTCTCTTTTCATATTCTTTTTTCCTGTTAGTCTGGGCATAGTTTAGCTTTTAGCTTATTTTAGCCTAGCTTGTTTCTCATTCAGGAATTGCTATGCCCCTATGAGTTTTCATATTTTCATAGCCTAGGTGTACAGTTGGTTCACGATCTGAGATTTCGTGGTGGCGGTGCTGTTTGTAGGGTTTGTGTCGGCCGCATTATTAGCGTTATTCCCGAGTCCCCCCTTTCGAGTCTTCACTGTGTCCCAAGGGCCTGGGCGCTTGGTGGTTCGTGATATCCTGGGGTACCCCACGGGGGCCCCTCCCTCACACCACAGGGTTTTTCGCCCCTGACACATTCTCTCCTCACGGCTAGGCCACCCTTTTTCTCGCCAGTTTCATTTACTGGTTTTTGTGTTCCCTTACTGTTTTCACCTCCATCCTTTCATACCCTTTTGCCCAATCCTGGGGTACCCTACGGGGGCCCCTGTTTGTGCCAAACCACCCTTCCTGCCACTTCTCCTCATGGGCTTTGCTCTATCTCTGTGGGTTGGGTGGTTCCTAGGGGATGTGCCTCCTCTCCCCTGGTGTGTCTTCCTTGCCTCTCCCTTGACCGGTTGAGTCAGGATATTATCAAGGAAGACACTGCTCAGCTTGATGGCCATCGTCGCTTGGAGTTCATAAGGAGATGACGCTTTTTTCTGGGCCTCTTTTGGTATTCCCTAGACGCTCCTCTCGCTTTTTCGGCGCCGGACCATCTCGGCCGGTCCCGCAAATTTGCGGGGTGCTCGATTCGGTCCTCTGGGACATTTCGGCTCCCCGCAAATTTGCGGAGATCGTTGGGGGGTCCCGCGAAATTGCAGGAGGGTGGTGTCGGTACGGTTATGCCTCCATTGGCCCGCAAATTTGCGGTAATAGTTGGCTTTCACTATTGACTTTTTTTTATGTCATCTTGTTGCCTGATACTATCTTGGTGTATGCACTTTACTGGTGTTATAGGCCCTGCATGTAAGATGTTGAGTGGTGGTTAACACTTTCTCCATCTTTGCAGGTTCTGCTAGTGCTCTTCCGCCTCGGCCGCCCTCCTCACCTACCTCTGTGCTCCCAGTTTAGGGTGAGTACGGATACCTGTTTGCATGTGTGTTCCTGTTTTCCCATGCTCCTTCCCTGGTTCTTCTTGGACATTCTCTCCACTTACTCCTTCGACGTGCTGATTATGGTGTGTGTTCTTCTAGTGCAGGTAGGCTGCCTTGCTTTCGCCTTGGTTGTCGCTCCCCGTGCTTGGAGAGCCACAAGTCCTGCTTGCGCCACTCGCTCTGTGTGTCCTCTACGGCCTACCTCCCTGCTCTGTGTGGCACGTGTCTGGCCCTGGTGGTTGTGCTGCTCCATGGCCCTGGTTCCTCGGCGGCGGCTGTGGCCTCCTGCTTCCCTTCCGTCGGTGTGGACGATGGTCTCCCGCCACATTAGGACTGTGGGCCACCGTTCCCCGGCCTTTGTTGCCGACCGGATCCGCGTCGCCCTGGGTATCCCTGACCCGACTGAAGGCCGTTCACCTGGCCCTCTCCCTGCTCGGGCCCTCTCCCCTGGGTCCCGCAGCCGGTCGTCCCATCGTCGGGGGGTTCCCCGGCTCCGTCCACGCTCTCGCTCGCCTCGTCGTCCTCCTGATCGCCTTGACGACGCCCATCGCCCTCGTCATGGTTCTCGCCCTGAGGCCGGGGTTAGCGGCTCTGCCTCTGTGCGCCCTCCCCTGGCCTCTACGGATAGGGTCTCTACTCCCTTCCGCCTGCTTCCCCAGCCCAGACGACTTCCTCTTACGTTGTCCTCTCCGCGCGCGGTTGTTCATGCTGTAGCTGGCCCTCTGCTCCCTCCTCCTACACTGTCCAGGAGGGTCCGCCTGGATGTCGTTGCTTCTCCTACTTCACCTGCTTCAGTGCCTATTCTTCCTTCACGGTCTTGTCCCACGGTGGTGGTCCCTCCCTCCTCCGCCTCGGTGTCGGGCCGCCCTGTTATCTCAGCCCCGGGGATCCTTGCTCTGTTTCCCCCCGCGGCTCCTGGCCTCCTTTCACCCGGCCAGCCTTCCCACTCCCGTCGTCCTGCTCCTCCTCATTCTTCTCTTCCTGACCTTCACTTACCGTCTCGCCAGGGGGGTACCCCTCCTCTTGCCTCGGTGGGGTTTCATGAGGTTTCGGGGTCCCCTTTCTCAGGAGCTGATGTGTCGCTGGAAGAGGGGAATGGTGCTGTTTCCCCCTCGGCCGTTCGTGATCGGGGACGAGTCCCTCAACGGCGACACAACCGTCGTCGCTCGCCTTCCTTGGGCCGCGACGCTGCTGGTTCGTGTCGTGGGTCTCGCTCCCGCTCACGCTCGCCCCTGCGGGCCGACCAATCTGGGGGGGGGGGTAGCCTCTCTCGGATCAATTGTCGGCTATGCAGGGCTGGGTTGTGTCACGCTTCGACGGGCGCTTGGAGTCGATGGAAGACTCCCTCTTCTCGCCCTTCTTGGCGGTGCCTCACCCTCAGCACCTCACCCTCCCTACCCCTGCTACGGTCCCCCTCCCTTCTGCAGGCATACGCTCTGGTCAGACTTCAGCCGCCCTGACATCCTTCCGGCTGTTCAGTCCCTGGCTGTGTTGACGGGTCTGTCCTCCTATGGGACAGGTTTGTGCGACGCCGGTACGCCTGGCTTAGCCATCATGCTCGGTCACCCTCTCCCATTGGAGGCCTGGTTTGCTGAGGCCTTCGACTTCACACACCGATCCGTCGACGGCTCTCCTTCCGTCCCTCCCCCGGAGTCGTCCCTGATTTTGCCTCCTCTTGTGTCTGTCGGCGGGTTGGACGGCGCGTTCTGGTCCTGGATGAGCGCGCCCGTTCTTGAACTTTGTTCTATTGCTACCCCGTTCTTCTCTCACCCGGATCAGCCCTCTGTCGCCAAGGTTTTTCCCTTGCGACGGAGGGTGACGGACTCATTGTCTTGTCTTTAGGTTCCCTCCAGACGTCTGTTCACCACCTGCGGCTTTTCGAGGCGTCTGCGCCAGGCGATCTTCGCGAGGGTTTGGACCGCGTTCAGCGGGTCCACCTTCGGCTCGCGGTGTCTTTGGTTCCCGAGCACTTCTGTTCTTGCCCCTTTCATCCCCTCCGTGTCGGGGCTGGCCGGCCTTCCACTTCCGGCCGCCCTTCGAAGGGGTCAGCCCCGCGCTGGCCTGGGGTTGGGGTGGCCCGACTTTTCGACGAGGTTGGGGGGGGCGGGGGTAGAGGAGGTCAACGTGGCGCTCATGCCCGCACGGCCCGTACCGGGGGTACCTCCACGTCAACACAATGTGTAGTTCTCTGGGTCGGCCTCCTTGTTCTCCTTCTCGCCTGGGCGTACCGGGTCGCTCCCCTCCTCTCGGGTGCTCCCTCGGGTTGTTTTCGCCCTTGCGCCCCTCGGTAGCCGCGAGGGACGTTGGGGGCGGCGGGTTGCGCGGAGGGGTCTCACCTGGAGGTGGACGTCCAGACCCCCACTCCGCTCTTGTCACCGACGCCGGCCCATCTCTTCAGAGGTGGCCCACGTGTTCACTTCCATGCCCGAGCTGGGTAGCGTCGAGGGAGTTGACCGCCGGTCACCCGGTTTTCCTCTCCCGTGTCTTTCTGGTACCGTTGACGAACTGCGACTCGATGCGACCGGTGGTGGATCTGTCGGCCCTCAACGGGCACATCGTGCACACCCGGTTTCGGATGCTGCCGGTACCCCTGGTACGCCTGGCCCTGTGCCCTCTGTCGTGGGTAGTGTCGCTGGCCCTCCAGGATGCGTCTTGGCTCGTTCCTCTCCATCCTCGCTTCCAGCGCTTCTTGGCCGTTCGGACTTCCGATCGTGTGTTCCTGGTCGACGGCCTTCCCTTCGGTGTCCGCATCACGCCGCAGATCTTCTCCGCACTGGTGGGGCAGGCTCTGGGTCCTCTCCTCAGGAGCGGGCTCCAGATCCTGTTTTCCTTGGCCGATTGGTTGGTAGTTTCTGACGCCCTAGGACTGTGCATTGGCGACGCCCTCACCGTCGTTCGCAACATCGCACGGTTAGGGTTCCCCTTCGATGTTCCCAAGTCACGCTTGACCCCGTCGCGTGTCGTGCCATGGGTCGGTCTCGCATGGGTTTTGTCCGGCGCTACGGTGCCCCGGGGTCTGCTGGCCGCGGTGCACCTTCGGTGGACGGTCTTCGCCGTGTTGCACTCGGTCTCCCTCCCGGGGTGGCTCTGGGACTCGTTCGTGGGTTCGCTGCATTGGGCCGCTCTGCCCCTTCCCTTAGGGAGCCTCTGGCTACGCCGCCTCCTCCTCCTGGGCACCGCGGTGTTTCCGTTGCCCCTATGGATCGGCTCCTGCCGCTCCCGCGTACCGTTCGCCGACGCTTCGGTCGCTGGGTTGCTCGGGACTCGCTCTCTGCGGCTGTGCCCTGGATCCCCCGCCGACGGTCTGGGTAACCACAGATACGTCGAGCGAGGTTGGGTGAGGTTCCCAATCGAACCTGGGACGTCCACTTCCCGGCAGATGGGTGGGTCTCCCTCCTCTTACCCGTCTATGCCCTCGGACTGTTGGTTCCTTTGTTCTTCCTGCGGGACCACGCGCTGGCCCTTCGGGGTACGTCGGTGGCCTTCGGGTTGGTCACTCAGACAGGCTGTCCCCTGTTTCCTTATGCGGGGGTCCTCCAGGTCGTTGACTCTATTGGGGGTCTCGGTGGAGGTGTTCCGGAGGTCGCCTTGTTCGCATCGGGGGTGCCGCGCCAGTTGCCTCTGGACCTCTCCCTCCGGCCTCGCGCTCCGGGGGGAGGTCCGGACGCTTTCATGGTCGCCTGGTACGGGTGGCGGTCGATATTCATCTTTCCGCCCCCAGACGCGCTGTTGATGTGCCCAGTCCTCGCGGAGCTGCGGCTGTACCACGGCTGCGTCTGGCTCCTCGCGCCTCTGTGGCCGGCACGGACTTGGTCCGCCCGGTTGCCGCGGTGGTGCCCGAGTCCGGTCCCTCTACCTGTCTCCGGCTTCCACTTGGGCTAGGTTGGGGCCCTGCGGACCTCTTTGGCCTTCGCATCGTGCTTGTTCATGAGGCACGGTGGCTCCCGGTTCCCGGCCGGGCCCTGACTGACTTCCTGCAGCGTTCCAGACCGTCTTCTCCTTGGGGGACTTACGGGTCCCGCTGGAGGTCTTTTACTAGGTGGCTACAGGCCACTCGCCTGCCAGTTGGCTCTCCTTCCCTCGTCCTACGCTCCTTGTTTCACCTCTTCCGTACACGTCGCTTTCCAGTCGACGCTATACGTACCCACTTGTCTGCCATCCGGGGGGTTCTTTGGGTTCGTCGCTGGGCTGGTCGTTCCGCCACAGGAGCTGGATTCCTTCCTGACGGCTGCCTTCCGGGATCGACCGCCTCCGCGCCAGGTCCCTCCGCAGTGGGATCTTGGGCGGGCTCTGGTCCTTCTGGCTTCCCCCACGTATACAAGGGCCGCTACGCCGGTTCTGTTGCTCGGGCGTCCACTCTTCCTTGTCGCTCTGGCCACTGGGGATCGGGTGTCTGCACTAGCGGCATTGTCACGGCCCCGGGACTGCGTGCGATTCTCCCCGTCCTTGCATGGCGTCTCGTTCGCCTCCTCCCCTCCTTTTGTTACCACGCATGGGAGGGAGGCCCCCGTTTTCCAGCCTTTCGCCGTCCAGGCTTTACGGCGTGGGCATCCTCGCCATGTGTTGTGCCCGGTGTCAGCCTTGCACTCCTCTGTTGCGTCTGTGGCGCCGCCTTCGGGTACTGCTGTGTGGGTGTCTCCTCGGACAGGTGGGAGGCTCTCGCAGGTGCAGATGGGCCGCCACGTTTGTCGGACCGTTCGTGCCCGTCACCCTGTTTGTAGGGGTTCTGCGCACGATGTCAAATCCTTTGCTGCCTCCTTCCGGTTCCTGCCACGTCGATCCTTCCCTGCCATCGCCTCAGCGGTTTTGTGGTCTTCTATCAATTCCTTCATCTCCTCCTACCTCTCCGTGTCCAGTGTTCGACCCCCTCGGCCGGTGATTGCTCTCGGGGGTCGTGTTTCCTGGTGCTCTGGCGAAGATTCCTGGTCTTCCCCCTTGTCCCTCGTTCTTTTCCTTTGTTTTGTTTTGACAAAGGGGGGGGGGGGTGTACGGGTTTGCAACACTGGATTGCAAGCTTGGGATTATGTATTGTTCCAGTACATAAGTGTTTTTGCCACATTGAAAATTTGTTCTTGTGTTCAGTGTTTTTGTTGGTTTTTGAAGAAAAGGGTTTTTGGGTACAGTACCTTTTTGGTTTCAGACAAGTCTATGTTTTTGCATTACTATGAATGACGGGCATGTGTTAAAACTGTTCTTTTTAGCTACTCCTCAGTTTTTCACTCTTTTATTAAACTCTCTTGTTTAAATTGTGTCTTTGTCATTCGTAATTTTGTTTTATGCATTGGTTTTTTGGTAGGTTGGGCTTGGATGTCCTCCTCCTATTTGTTATGCAGCCTTGACGTTGGATTTGCCAAGACTACTAACAAATTGGGAGGTTTGACGTACCTCCCAACCTACCAAATAGGAAAACCTACTATTTGGTAGTAGTCTTGGAAAATCCAACGTACATAATACCCTCCCTCACGCCGGACCCCTGCCCATCCGCGTTCTTCTGCTGACGTGAGATGTGATGACAAGAGAGGGTCGCTCATGCGCACGTTCGACAGGGATCTGCACATGACGGAACACGGGATGGGCCTTAAGCGGTAACTAAGGTAAACCCCTTTTTCTTCTCTTCTATGCTTTTTTCACCTTCGGTGGTAGTTTTGGTTAATGTACAACGTCTCCTAGAGCAAGATAAGGAGTAGACTCTAGACGTTTTCTTTTTAACCGCGGTTGGAATGACGACATAGCAGTCAAAATAGACAAGTCGTCATTGCAATTAGGTTAGTAGCCTTGACGTTGGATTTTCCAAGACTACTACCAAATAGTAGGTTTTCCTATTTGGTAGGTTGGGAGGTACGTCAAACCTCCCATTACGAACACCCACATCTGTCTCATAAACAGAGGGTTATTACAAACACTTGTGATATGGCAAGCCCCTAGCCACAGCCGCCGGACGACCATCACAGAGAGAGGGCGCGCACCTCCCCTTTTTTACCCACCCGAGGAGGGAGACCCCCACCCCTGCGGAGGTATAGCTGACCCCTGTTTTGACTTCCGGGTCATTGCCAGGTAGCACAGGAATTCTTCCTATCAATGAACTAACCATGCATGACTAACCCCTTTACTAACCTCTATTAACCCACAATAACCCATTCACCTTTCTTGCATACTCGGATAATCAAATTAGCACCTCAGCTATACCATGGAATGAAGACTGAGCAATATAAGAGAGACGCTCCTATCACAGCTGTCCCAGTCCTCGCAAAGTAGATCCAGTCTCCCTTACCTTACCTTTGGATACCTTTGGATGTGTTCGCCGCTCCTCTAGCGGCACCAAGGAGCGCGACGCCCCTCGTTATGGGTGGTGATTTGGTGCAGTAGACTGTTTGAAGCGACAGCTCGCTCCCTTGCGAGGATGGGCTCGTCTGGCACTTTTTGCAGTTCGACATCTACCCTCCCCTCAATACTTCCAGTATAGCCAAAATAGTACTTCTTACTAAGGCTCAGTTATATCACATTATGAAGACTCCCTATAGCCATGTGCCACAACAGTAATCACCACCTTACCTAGTCCCCGTATCTATTGAGAGCTCAAATAATTCCATAAGACTCGAGATCCCTATGGCCTACAGGGTCCAAAACTGAGCCTATAAACCCAGCTCCCGCCCCCAGTAAAATCAGTTGAAAGATAGACACCAACCAGTGGCTGGCCCCCTTAAGTTGACCTCTAGCTCTGCCCTTGTGTTGTTCCTGAGATTTGAGTTCCAGAGCCGGCAGACTCCGTGGCAGATTTGAGATAGAAGCATCTGTCCACGTACAAGAAATCTACGTGTACCTTATAACCTTCACACACCAGTGGGTATATAAGCGTGTAGCCAGCAACGATCGCCAAGAGATCCGTCTTGAGAACTTCCTACATATGGACACCCTGGACGGCCGCGGAACCAGTCGTTAGCCCCCAACATCACGGACGCAAGATAACCAGGACCAGACCAACCAAATACTACCCAAGATTCACTTTATTAGTACTACCCTGTTACAGTACTAACTAGAAACTCACTTATTAATCTTTCTATGAAGTGGCTATATCTTTGCCCCAGTATAATTCATGTATAACCATGCTATTGGGGAGTGCTAAGCGTATCAGTGTTCATTAATTAACAGGCGACATTAACTCTCATAATTACCCCTATTCAGATATTATTACATAGAAGTAAAACCCTAGTGATATCTAACGTTCGCCCACTGATTTGTGTTCTACGTATTTCTGCTATAAGAATATAAAACTTAGATCAGTACCCCCCTGAGGTTACTAGAATTCCCGTATGCTAAAAATACGCGTGTCTAATTCTAGTCTGTGAGTTACTCTTTGTGCACCAGAACTGCCAGTAATAAATCTAATTAGTGAAATTGAATCTATAAGTAACATTGATGTCTTCCAGTATATAAACTTGCGAACCAAGCCAGTGATCAGAGGAGTATACCTGAACGTTAGAAGTGGGAGACTAGGCTCCATCCAGATCCACTCATGCTAGTTGTTCATTTCTATCATTTGTCTTGTACGAGTATTCATACCTTCTTATGCTTCCTATTTATCCTCTTCAATAAACGTGATCGTGTGTCTTGTTACCGTGTGTTTATTTTGTGTTCTCTATTCCTCATACCTTGTATTGTGCATGCAGCCTTATATACCCAGTCAGTTAGAACTCACATTACCCAAGTTAATCCTGTAGAAAAACAGGGCATAACAGATACGTTCTCAAGCGATCACTTTCCTGTCATCCTGTCTTACTTGCAATTCCGTCCATGTCCTTCGCTCCCTCGCTATAACTTCCACAAAGCTGACTGGGACGCATATGTCCTCCACACCAGACAAATCCCACCTTTTAATCCCTTAACCTCTGAAGTGCGCATGGGGGGTATGAGACACCTCTGCCTGTGCGCATGTATTTGAGCCGTTTCCATCACTAAAATATTTATTTTACCATAAATAGCATTAATACTTATCCATATGCGCCTATTATAGGTTGATTATAAAGGTATTAACCTGTTACAACAATAAAACAAGTGAAAACAGCATTTGGATGGTCAAAATCGGCGATACAGGCCGGGAGTTACATAATGTATGGCTGAGGCAAGCTCCTCTCCCGCCACTTTTCCCCAAGGCTGGAGAGACACTGTCGATCGATACTCTCTCTCTCTCTCTTGTACTCACTTGCTAACAGTGATGACAATGCCCTGCTTGCAACTCGCTAATGTTAGCACGAAAATATACCACAGAATAAGGGAATAACAGGGAAAATAGGTGATAACTGAAGGAGGGGAGGAAAGTGGGGAAGGAGGGGAGGTAGAGGAGTGATATTTTGCATGGCCCAGGGGCAAAAAAAAAAAAAAAAAAAAATGTTGGTGTTTTAAATTGATTTTCTTTTTCCCTGACTCCTAAGAGTCTTCCCGCAGTCCGCCGGGGGAACTCTTATGAGTCTTCCTGCAGTTCCCGGGTTAAGAGATCCTGATGAAACGCATTCATTCCTCGTTAATTTTTTTACTAATGCAGCTAAGTCTATACCCCAGACGACTTCTTCCCCCCTATGTCGTCGAGTCCCCTGGTGGGACAGAACCTTATCCACTCTTGCTAAAAGTAAACATGCATTAGGCTGCCGCCTCGATAGTCTCAATAAACGTTACAATTCTTTATGTTCACGCTTACCTTTACGTGATGATCTTCTATGCCATTCCATCTCGTTATTGATGGATATATGTGCCATCAAACCTCACTACAATCGACTATCAGCTAAATTCCGTCGAGAAGTCATCCGTAGTAGATCCGAATCCTGGAAAACTTATGTCTCCACCATTTCCCCGTCTACCCCGATATCATGCGTTTGGCATAAATTTAGGAATATTAACAGCATTCTCAATGCCCCTCCGCGCCATGCTTTGGTACACGGTGGCCGTACTGTTCACGATCCCCTTGAGATATTGAACCTCTTGGGGTCAACATCTTGCCCATGTCAGCAGTAATGAGAGGTTAGACGATAATTTCCGCCGCCATAAACTTGAAATGGAGTCGATCCCCCTCGACTTCTCTTCACCAGACACCTTTGATTATAATGCATGCTTTACTATGGATGAATTTGAACATGCACTCTCCAATTGTCCTAACTCCGCTCCTGGCCAAGATAACATAAGTTTTGCCTTACTCACTAACTTAGCCCCCCTTGCTAAATCCTACCTCTTGCAATTTTATAATCAGGTGTGGATCCGTCATCAATTTCCTACCTCATGGAAACATGCTATTGTCGTCCCAATTGCAAAACCTGGAAAAGACCAGAGCTTGCCCTCGAGTTATAGACCAATATCCCTCACCAGTTGTCTTTGTAAATTAATGGAGAAATTGGTCAATACTAGACTTACTTGGTTCCTCCGTCAAAACACTATTCTCACTCCGACCCAATTTGGCTCTCAGAAAGATCGATCTACTCTGGACTCGCTTACGTTATTAGAATCTCATATCAAGCGTGGCTTTGAAAGTAAGTCCATCACCGTCGCCGTTTTCTTTGACATCCAGAAGGCATATGATACCACGTGGCGGCGTCCCATCCTGCAACTACTTCATGATAGTGGTGCCCGTGGCCATCTACCTTTTTTTATTTCCAACTTTCTTTCTGATCGAACATTCCAGACTCGAGTGGAGGGAATTCTTTCTAATGTCTTTCCACTCGTCAATGGTGTTCCCCTGGGCAGCGTTCTCAGCAGCAAACTTTTTGCCGCGGCCATAAATAAAGTCATTCAACAATTGCTGCCGGAGGTCCATGGCAGCCTGTACGTTGATGATTTTACCATCTATTGCACTGCCCGTACCCTCAGACATGCTCAACGTATACTCAACATCTCCATCCAACGGGTGATCGCCTGGGCATCTTCAATTGGCTTTCAGTTTTCGGCTGAGAAAACTAAGGCAATAGTCTTCTATTGAGACAAACGCTGGCTCCGTGGCCAGTCAATATCGCTTCGAATGGGACCCTCTCAGATTTCTTTCTATCCCAGTGTTAAATTCTTAGGCGTAATCTTTGACCAACATTTCAACTGGAGAGACCATGTTCAGTATACTAAAGGTAAAGGCCTTCGTGCTCTCAACCTCCTCAGAAAACTATCCCATACCACTTGGGGTGCCAGACGTACCACTATGTTGATGCTCTACAAGGCGGTGGTTCTTTCCATCCTCGACTACGGCTGCCCCATTTATGGGTCTGCCTCTGCTTCCGTTTTGAAGATGTTGGACCCTGTTCATACGCAGGGTATGCATCTCTGTACTGGAGCTTTCCGTTCCTCCCCAAATACCTCCGTCTTAGCTGAGAGTGGCGAGCTCCCGCTCTCCCTCCATCGCGATTTAGTTACTATGCGCCGTGCATTAAAAATTAAACATAGTGACTCTCCCACTAATTCCCTTTTCAGTGATATCTTCATTCCCGATCCGTGTCCATCTTCCCCCTCCTTTCCGATTCGTGCTACAATTCTCCTCAACTCTCTTGACTTTCACATTGCTGTTTCGCCACCTGTTGTCTCCCATTCCCCCCCATGGGTTATCTCTCTCCCCAATGTTTGCACTCACCTCTTCATCCTCTCTAAGAGATATCCTTTTGTCCCTAGCCATCACTGCCAACACGCACTCGAACATATACGTCGTAAAGGCCCCCATTTTACCATCTTCACTGACGGGTCTAAGACTGACTCTGGGGTGGGCCTCGCTGCTGTGTCCTCTACTAAGCTCCTTTAGTTTTCTCTCCTGCCCCAAGCCTCTATCTTTACTGCTGAACTTTTAGCTATCCAATCCGCTATAGACACTATACGTGACACCCCTCAACAGCCCTTTATAATTTACAGTGACTCTCGTAGTGCCCTCGAAGCGCTCCGTGCTTATTCGTCCTCCCACGTAATAGTTTTAGCCATAAAACACGCTCTCCACGAGATGAGCCTACGTGGATTCCAGGTCCAGTTATGTTGGATTCCTGCTCACATCGGTGTCCATGGCAATGAAGACGCCGATACTGCGGCTAAGAATGCTATTTTAATGATCCCTCGCCAGCCCCACCTTCCGTTAGGTGATTGGCTGTCCTTACTCAAGCCTTCTATTCTTTGCACATGGCAATCTCATTGGGATGCTCTACCCTGCAATAATAAACTCCGTGCAATCAAACCTTCTGTCCGTCCTTGGCCCTCATCTTCCAGGTCTCACAGGTGTGAGGAAGTTTTACTAACTAGACTTAGGATAAGCCATTCCCGGCTGACTCACGGTTATTTGATGTCCACTCCCCGCACTCCGCCCCCTACCTGCTCCTCTTGTCATTCCCCTCTAACTGTTCCCCACGTCTTTGACTGCCCAGATACTGCCCGTCTGCGTACGGTTTGTTTTGGTACTAAATCATTCACTGACCTTTTATCCGATTCTCCGTCATTTTCCTTCCCCCCTATCGTCCGTTTTTTGCGTCGCCTTAAGCTCCTTTCAGTAATCTGATCCAATCCTTCGGGCCAGACCTATGAAAGTTCCGTATAGAGCTCAGTGATCTGGTTAATCTGCTCTAACTAACTAACTAACTAACTAACCTAACCTAACCTAACCTAATATAATATAATATAATATAGTTTTTATGAGTAACGTTCAAGCCATTTATTGGGTGAATCGCACTCACCGCACCTTTCAAAACAAGAAGAGGACCCAGGTCGAAGGATTCATTGGGTGCAATGCTTTGTTTACGTTCGGGACATTATTTTCGTGTTATTTTTCGGTGTAGGCCTAATCGGGTTTTTTCAAGTGTCGATAACGAAATTCCTCCATGCGGACTATAATGAGAAAAATATGGCGAGTCTATTGGTCCCTATTTTCCCTAATAAATTATTTCTAATAGGGCTGCGAAAGAGGTCTTGAATATTATCTTGGTAACATTCAAGACAGCTAGAGCCGCCTTATTTATCAAGTTTCTTTGTATTTTTTCCAAGGAATATAATGTTTAATTGTTGTTTTTCATGGTTTGAGTGGAGGATTTGCATTAACTTACCCATTATTTATTAATCTGAAGATATTCCGTCAAATGGCGCCATTTATTGGGTGAATCGCGCTTTTACAGTAGGTAAGGAAAATTGTGGGGAGGCCATGCATGCTTCCAAAATGCACAGCCACAGCAGCAAATAATATATTATATTATATTAGATTAGATTAACCTAACCTAACCTAACATAACCTAACCCTAATATAATATAATATAATATAGGGTACGATTTTAGTTACTGGACACCTATTTGACAGGTACCGCCAACGATTTAATACATATTTGTTTTCGGTTTCCACGCATCCCACACCAAGCTACACCCTTTTCTGGTGTACGAAACACTAAAAGAGCAATGGGGACACTTTAATAATGATAATATACACTTAGTTACACTTAGTTGTATTCCGTCCGTTAGTGACACAGTTGAGCTGGGGCTCCACTGCGACCAGGCAGCTCCCTTTCTTCCACTCTCCATTCCAGAAGTCGGTTGGAGTTGGTGCTGGGATATCCTGGTGTTGGTGGCCGGTCCGGTATTTTGGCCAGCCACATGTCCAAGTGTTTCTTGAAGGTGTCTGGAGACACCCCGGTCGTGTTCCTGAGAGGGGCTGGTATACAGTTGAACAGTCTGGTTCCATTGTATGTAAAGCTGTGATGGATCAGGGATTTGATTTTTTGTGTTGATCCCGGCGTAGTCCTCACATAGCACAGCCTCCCTCGCCTTTGGTGTTGAGTCTCTTGGATGTTTGGATTTGGTACCTTTTTTTCCAAAATCTTCCAGACGTAGATGATGATGTATCTCTCCCTACGTCTTTGAAGTGAGTACAGCTGCAGCTCCTTGAGTCTCTCCCAGTAGTTAAAGTGTTGAAACCCATGGATTTTACTGGTGAATGTCCTCTGGGTGGCTTCAATTTCTGTTATTTCTCCTACTTTTTGGGGAGACCAGAGCTGAGAGCAGTACTCCAGTCGTGGTAGGACCAGTGACTTCCACAGTGTTAACATACACCTCTCATTTCTTGTGTGGAAGGTTCTCAGGATCCAGCCTGCTATTTGTTTTGCTGTTGTTGTGGCTTTGGTAATATGCTGGGAAAAAGTGGCGTCACTGCTCATATTTACTCCCAAGTCCTTCACTGTGTCCTTGGCGGTAACTTCTTGCTGTCCACTTTTGTAGTTGGTGTCGTTTTGTATTGCTCTCTTGTTCCCGTACCTTAGAAGCTCGAACTTGTCTCCGTTTAGGGCCATGTTGTTTTCTTCTGCCCACTTCAGGATTTTGTCCAAGTCTTGTTGTAGTAGCTGTGCATCATGTTGTGAGGTGATTTTCTTCATGAGACGAAATATAAAGACAACCCGGTTGCGTTCGTGGAAGTAGCGTCGCTTTGTTTACTTTACGCTCGGAGTGACTTCCCGATCCCGCCGCCTTGAGGTGTAGCTTGGTGTTGGATGCGTGGAAACCGAAAACAAATATGTATTAAATCCTCGTTGGTACCTGTCAAATAGGTGTCCAGTAACTAAAATCGTACCTTATGCGTTCGTGGAAGTAGCGTCACTTTGTTTACTTTACGCTCGGAGTGACTTCCCGATCCCGCCGCCTTGGCGGTCGACTTAAAATGGCTAAGCTTGTTGGGTAAATTTTTTGATAAAAGCTTGCGTTATAGGGTGTGGGATACAGGACAGGGTTGAGGGGGGGCTCTGCCCCCCCACACCCCCCCCCCCCCCCCGTGAATTATAATAATCGTCATCTATGTGGCCAGCAGGGGGCAAGTAAAACAGCTGGCCGTAGTAACCTCGAGCGTCCTGGGTAAACAAACCGCGACGATCCGAAGCGACGACGGACTCTCCCCGCCGCCGATTTTTGGCCCAAACGCCCCGTTTTATTCTCGTCGAAAACCACATTTAAAAAGTTATTATATCATTTTCAATACTATTACCGGACCAGAAAAAGGTGTAGCTTGGTGTTGGATGCGTGGAAACCGAAAACAAATATGTATTAAATCCTCGGTGGTACCTGTAAAATAGGTGTCCAGTAACTAAAATCGTACCTAATATAGTTTTTGTGAGTAACGTTCAAGCCATTTATTGGGTGAATCGCAGTCACCGCACCTTTCAAAACAAGAAGAAGAGGACCCAGGTCGAAGGATTCATTGGGTACAATGCTTTGTTTACGTTCGGGACATTATTTTTGTGTTATTTTTCGGTGTAATCGGGTTTTTTCAAGTGTCGATAACGAAATTCCTCCATGCGGACTATAATGAGAAAAATATGGCGAGTCTATTGGTCCCTATTTTTGGGCAATGTGTCGAAATTGGGGTGCCTCCTACGTTCTGTAAGGAAGGAGGAATATACGTAGAAACCTAGGAACACCATATTTACCTGTTCCAATTCGTATATATGGTGATTTACACCAAATTCCTCCGAGGGTTTTTCTTCGCCGGTGACAATAACAATGTCCGGTGACAATAACAATGTCCGGATGTCGGATGTCGTCTCCAAGGGGCCTTAACGCCTTAGCAACGGCAGCTCCTTGAAAATTTAAGTTTACTTGATATTTCCTAGTTTACATTCAATGGTTTTTATCTTTCTTAATTAAATGTCAAACTTTTAATTATTATTTCTCTCTTCTTCCACATCTTATATAAAATCTCCTTTTTCTCTTCTAGATTTTCTTCTCTGAATAAATAATCTCCTATTAGGCCTACTCAGTACGTGGGCTACAAAACTAGCCGTTGCTCTCTGCCACACTCGTCCGACGGCAGCGAGAGGTTGACAACAATCATTAACCTAACCTAGCAACACCAAGTATATGTCCCTAGTACTAACCTTATTGTGGTCACACACCCATTCTCTCCTTTTTTGTCTATATGAGAACACAGTCCCGCACGTCGCACAATTCACAGATGTAGGTAGTACTCCGTGGTCCACTAACAGCTTTAATGAAGGCTCATTTTCTTTGGAGGTTTTCTTAATAATCGAATGTGGAACCAGAGCACAACCTCTACACACGGAGTCTAGTGTCCTTGAATATTATCCTTGTTTTTTGCCCCTTGTTGTGTCAACAGACAATAGGCCTATATATGATGATGACAATAAGTCATGGGGGGGGGGGGGTCACGGGGACGGGGTGAGGACAGAGGGGGGGCACAGCCCCCCTCCTTATGGGGAAAACGTTTTTTTCAGAGGCTTGTAATTACTTCCAAACACTAGGCCTATATTGATGAAAATTAACAGAAAACTATATAAATCCATGGAAATATTAGTGCCATTAGGCCTAGCCTAATTTTAAAAAATCTGAGTTTTTGGATTTTTTTAAATTTTAATATCACAAATTTTCCAAGTGTTTTAAAAAAAATAATTGTTCATTTGCATCAATATATAGTGTTTGTAATTTATTAGAAATCTCGGCAAAACCTATTTTCCCCATTAGGCCTATCGATCTATGTTGAGACACGCCCCCCCCCCCCCCCATAGTGATTTGAAAAGACATTAGCCTAACCTAACAAACTTACCTAACCTAACCTAGTATGATGGGTGGGGGCTGCCGCCCCCACACCCCCGCTGGTTGAGTACTAATCCCTCACCAACTGTACCTATCAATTCAAGCCAAGCTACTGCATAATAAACGATACTAGAGTGTTTTAAGCATAGTATTTGTGCTCCCATACCAATACAAAACAAAAAATGGGAACAACTTTTGGGGGCAACTGTATCTGCAAATTTCTCAGCCAGGAGGCGTGGAAATCCAGACGGAAAATTTAGCCTGGGGGCATTTAGGAAAAGTGGCACGTCGAACAACCAAAAATCATTGAATTATCGCATATACAGGCATTCAATCAACATTTCACCTATGTAGTTGAATTCAGCGCACCAAATTACATAGTCTACGTATCTTAATTTGGTACGATTTTAGTTACTGGACACCTATTTGACAGGTACCACCGAGGATTTAATACATATTTGTTTTCGGTTTCCACGCATCCAACACCAAGCTACACCTTTTTCTGGTCCGGTAATAGTATTGAAAACGATATAATAACTTTTTAAATGTGGTTTTCGACGAGAATAAAACGGCGCGTTTGTGCCGAAAATCGGCGGCGGGGGGAGTCCGTCGTCGCTTCGGATCGTCGCGGTTTGTTTACCCAGGACGCTCGAGGTTACGGCCAGCTCTTTTACTTGCCCCCTATTGGCCACATACCACATACATGACGATTATTATAATTCACGGGGGCGTGAGGGGGGGGGGGGGGGGGCAGAGCCCCCCTCAAACCTGTCCTGTATCCCACGGCCTATAACGCAAGCCTTTATAAAAAAATGGACCCAACAACTGGTTATAATATAAGCTTAGCCATTTGAAGTCGACCGCCAAGGCAGCGGGACCGGGAAGTCACTCCGAGCGTAAAGTAAACAAAGCGACGCTACTTCCAAGAACGCAACCGAGTTGTCTTATATATTTCGTCACATATTATCATTATTAAAGTGTCCCCATTGCTTTTTTAGTGTTTCGTACACCAGAAAAGGGTGTAGCTTGGTGTTGGATGCGTGGAAACCGAAAAAAATATGTATTAAATCGTTGGCGGTACCTGTCAAATAGGTGTCCAGTAACTAAAATCGTACCCTATATTATATTATATTATATTAGGGTTAGGTTATGTTAGGTTAGGTTAGGTTAATCTAATCTAATATAATATAATATATTATTTGCTGCTGTGGCTGTGCATTTTGGAAGCATGCATGGCCTCCCCACAATTTTCCTTACCTACTGTAAAAGCGCGATTCACCCAATAAATGGCGCCATTTGACGGAATATCTTCAGATTAATAAATAATGGGTAAGTTAATGCAAATCCTCCACTCAAACCATGAAAAACAACAATTAAACATTATATTCCTTGGAAAAAATACAAAGAAACTTGATAAATAGGCGGCTCTAGCTGTCTTGAATGTTACCAAGATAATATTCAAGACCTCTTTCGCAGCCCTATTAGAAACAATTTATAAGGGAAAATAGGGACCTAAAGACTCGCCATAGTTTTCTCATTATAGTCCGCATGGAGGAATTTCGTTATCGACACTTGAAAAACAAAACGATTAGCCTACACCGAAATATAACACCAAAATAATAAGTCCCGACCGTAAACAAAGCATTGCACCCAATGAATCCTTCGACCTGGGTCCTCTTCTTGTTTTGAAAGGTGCGGTGAGTGCGATTCACCCAATAAATGCTTGAACGTTACTCATAAAAACTATATTATATTATATTATATTAGGTTAGGTTAGGTTAGTTAGTTAGTTTAGTTAGTTAGTTAGAGCAGATTAACCAGACCACTGAGCTCCTATACGGAACTCTCATAGGTCTGGCCCGAAGGATTGGATCAGATTACTGAAAGGAGCTTAAGGCGACGCAAAAAACGGACGATAGGGGGGAAGGAAAATGACGGAGAATCGGATAAAAGGTCAGTGAATGATTTAGTACCAAAACAAACCGTACGCAGACGGGCAGTATCTGGGCAGTCAAAGACGTGGCGAACAGTTAGAGGGGAATGACAGGAGGAGCAGGTAGGGGGCGGAGTGCGGGGAGTGGACATCAAATAACCGTGAGTCAGCCGGGAATGGCCTATCCTAAGTCTAGTTAGTAAAACTTCCTCACACCTGTGAGACCTGGAAGACGAGGGCCAAGGACGGACAGAAGGTTTGATTGCACGGAGTTTATTATTGCAGGGTAGAGCATCCCAATGAGATTGCCACGTGCAAAGAATAGAAGGCTTGAGTAAGGACAGCCAATCACCTAACGGAAGGTGGGGCTGGCGAGGGATCATTAAAATAGCATTCTTAGCCGCAGCATCGGCGTCTTCATTGCCACGGACACCGATGTGAGCAGGAATCCAACATAACTGGACCTGGAATCCACGTAGGCTCATCTCGTGGAGAGCGTGTTTTATGGCTAAAACTATTACGTGGGAGGACGAATAAGCACGGAGCGCTTCGAGGGCACTACGAGAGTCACTGTAAATTATAAAGGGCTGTTGAGGGGTGTCACGTATAATGTCAATAGCAGATTGGATAGCTAAAAGTTCAGCAGTAAAGATAGAGGCTTGGGGCGGGAGAGAAAACTGAAGGAGCTTAGTAGAGGACACAGCAGCGAGGCCCACCCCAGAGTCAGTCTTAGACCCGTCAGTGAAGATGGCAAAATGGGGGCCTTTACGACGTATGTGTTCGAGTGCGTGTTGGCAGTGATGGCTAGGGACAAAAGGATATCTCTTAGAGAGGAAGGAGAGGTGAGTGCAAACATTGGGGAGAGAGATAACCCATGGGGGGGAAGGGGAGACAACAGGCGGCGAAACAGCAATGTGAAAGTCAAGAGAGTTGAGGAGAATTGTAGCACGAATCGGAAAGGAGGGGGAAGATGGACACGGATCGGGAATGAAGATATCACTGAAAAGGGAATTAGTGGGAGAGTCACTATGTTTAATTTTTAATGCACGGCGCATAGTAACTAAATCGCGATGGAGGGAGAGCGGGGGCTCGCCACTCTCAGCTAAGACGGAGGTATTTGGGGAGGAACGGAAAGCTCCAGTACAGAGACGCATACCCTGCGTATGAACAGGGTCCAACATCTTCAAAACGGAAGCAGAGGGACCCATAAATGGGGCAGCCGTAGTCGAGGATGGAAAGAACCACCGCCTTGTAGAGCAT
>JAVRFV010000316.1:0-33770 GCA_032716605.1 Paralithodes platypus
GCCGGGAAACAAAAGCCCCACCCAAGGCTCTGTGCCCCTCAGCAATTATAAACGGAAAGTTAAGGGGCAAAGGAAAAATGTGATGCTTTGGCTCCCAATCTGCCAGAGTTGGCAGTAGGGAGGTCAATCCACGGAAAAGACACCGTCACTTGAGATCTAGAAAATATATAAGTAAAAGGAACAGTCAGAGTAAGCTATGGGTATGGCAGAGAACGCTCAACTCTCATTCTGATAGACCAGCCCATCACCACTGTTGAGTGATTGTTGCTAAAGCCGGTATCACACGAGCGCTTTGTCCCTCAACATTTATGCTCAACACTGGTCTGGCAGCTTATGAGGTCAACATTTAAAATATTTCAGTTACCTAAATTGATCTACTATCAGTTTAGTTTCCGATGCCAGTGCAAAATACAGTAGGGTCCCGCATAAAACGTGTTCACATAAAACGAGCGACCTAAAATATTAATATTTAATTTTCGATCAGAACGAATGTGATCACATAAAACGAGTCCGCCGCCAAAGTGGGGCAAATCCGAGGAGTTTTCATATAGAGCGCCGAAATATCGTACAAAACGTACGAAATATCGTACGCTTTTATATAGAACGCCGAAATATCGTACAAAACGTACGAAATATCGTACGCTCCTGACGGAAATTTACGCTTCCAGTGAACATTGACGATATTGGGCCACCAAAATGCCGTGTTCACATAAAACGAAATCGCATAGAACGACCAATTACTCGTTTTATGTGAGACCCTACTGTACTGTACTCCATAAATGATGCCAGAAAAATGTTGATAATCGAATGTTGACTGTAAAAGCTCTCGTGTGATACCGGCTTATCAGTTTCTTCCTAACTTTTAAGATATACAGAGATGCCTCACTTAGAATCGCATCATTTTAAGTTGTTTCATTATTCACTGCTCATTAATGCCGGAACAAAATTAGCTTAAAGTTGTTTAGCTTCCATTATTAAGTTGTAAATCAAACAAAATGTTCCAAATTCACAATGAAAACGACAACAAATATTTGATTCACATAAAGTTGTTTCATTTAAAGTTGTGATTCACTTAACCCCTTCAGCAAGGTGACGCCTTTTTATCTTTGATTGTCGCTAAAATTAGACGATTTTATGCAGTTTAAGAAGGTCCTATTTATTCAGAGGGTTTATCGATACAGTCTCTATTTTATGTTATTTATATATTTATATTTTTTTTAAATCGAGACTGTAATTGCCCCTTAGAGTCCTAGAGGTATGTTATAAGTTAAAGAAAATCGTGCGATGGTAGCCAGAATAAGATTATGAATATTTCATCATGCTGAACGGGTTAAAGTAGTAGTTTCATCTACTGTATAGTTTTGATATTCAGAAACGTAACCACAACTTTAAGCGAGGAATTACTGTTTGGTACTTCTGAGTATTGTATTATTATTAGTGTCCATTTAGTATATAGGTACAAGAGAGGAATCAGGATATTTTGAATGAAAGACATAGGCATATACTGTAGCTGAAATTACTGAGGACTTGATGCTTTCAGTTTGAGTGAAGTTATATTTAATTTTATTCTGGCTATCATTAGACGGTTTTACTGTGTTTAGGAAGGATTTATGACAGTCAACGAATTAATGGAGAAATAGTACACGTTTTTTATTATTAAACGTCCTTGATAAGCTGCATAAAATTGTCAAATAATAGCCAGAATATAAGGAATAATGGTATCACCCGTCTTGAAGTGGTTAAGGAGGGTGGTTTCACTCAAGCTTTTATCATCAACTTTCAACATACTGAACATCTTTATTCGGGGAACATTTTAAGACTATTTTGCGCTATACCCTTTTCCAAAGAGGTTGGCCAGAAATCGTGAACCCTAACCTCTATCACTCAAAAAGGGCTAGAGCAAATGAGGTATAAATTTCCACACCTGTTCCCTGGCTGACCGTTCTCAACAGGGTGTCAAACTGTAGCAATTTTTTTTGAAGACTTGACAGAATACTAGAAAATTAACATGAAATAGCATTGTTTTTGGCCATTTTATCACTTCCAAAGACATAATTTGAGCACTATAATTTGAGCTATAAACTATAATTTGAGCTATAAACTATAATTTGAGCTATAAACTATAATTTGAGCTATAAACTATAATTTGAGCTATAAACTATAATTTGAGCTATAAACTATAATTTGAGCTATAAACTATAATTTTATCTTCTGGTTCTCACACTACTGAAATATGAGCTGGATTACTCTAGTCGTTTGTGAGTTATAGAGGTTATCGTTCAAGAGTTTTGGCCTGCCGGTACTTACTTGGAAAATGATATACTATTGGCAACTATAGTCTGTTCATTATAATTATATACTATTGGCAACTATAGTCTGTTCATTATAAGTAGGCCAGAGTTCTTGACCACTGACCTCTATAGCTAAAATTTTGCTGGAGTTATCGTGCTTATTTATCTACCATTTGGGAAGAGTCAGCCAGGTCATACGTGTAGAAATTCACAGACCATTTGCTCCTGCCTTTTTTGAGTTATAGAGGATAGAGATCAAGATTTATGATGAAATAGATCATTGTAGGTGACTGAATTATCCTACACCTTTGCAAGATTATGAAAGATTATGACGCATTTTGACAGTTTATTCTGGCTATCATAATTGTAATGTTAAACTTGCAAAATAAACAAACCAAAACTTAGACGAACAGTAAAAAGACAAAAGAACTTATCAAAATCGCTATGTGGAAACGCTTTAGCAAAATAATATTATAAATTAAAGAACACAATCCACCTCATAGGGTGTACATTACTACATGAGCAAGAAAATTTTATATAATTTAGGAAGGATCTGTGGGAATTATAAGGGTAAAGACTATCTCAATTACCCCTCTGACTTCCATATACCCCTCCTAATCTGAACACATCGTCTAATGATAGCCAGAAAACAGAAAAGAAATGTGTCATCGCATCTTCTAATGGGTAAAAAACTGCCACATCAGAGTTTCCGTTAAAAGTTGATATAAAAAGCGCTTGTGATTCCGACTTTAGATCTAATTCTCTTCTTATAATGTACTTGCAATAACTTTGGACTAAGTCTTTACTTCAAACTGGTATCATAAATGTATTCATTCCCTTCATATTCATTCCATTTTCATTCTCAGAAATGTACAGGCTAGTTTGTTAGTCCCCTTCTAGATGTCTCACAGAATGTCATAAAGTGTTTTGGCAAGTTATTGATTTTGACTGCACTACATTTTTCAATGCCTTAGTGCAGCTGTATGAGAGAAAAATGTATATAAATAACACAAGTTCATATGTTATCAAGATGTGCAGTATTATTCTTAATTAGAGCAACTTTCTTTTCCATCTCGCTGCTAACAATTTGTGAAATTTGGGTAGATCAGTTAATTCGTAAATGGAGGATTAATTGATACATGAAACAGGTACAAGCTAGATATAGGTAGCGCCAACGAACATGACAATTATCTCGATCCTTGACCTCTTCGTAACTCAAAAGAACCTTGAGAAAACTGGCTGTAAATTTCCACACCTATTTCCTGGTGGACTTTTCCCAAATGATAGCAATGTCAGCCCGATTGCTTTCATACATTTTGAGTTATAAGAAGTTAAGGGGTCCAGATTATTGTCAAGTTCGTTGGCGCTACCTATAATCGAGTGAGTTGTCTCGGTATGTGGAAGCATAGGAAGGCGATTCATTTGAGCCCATCCCCTCTCGGGGATTACTGCTTCTGGCAATAGATAGAGAGATAGAACTTCATAAAAAATACTACCCCACCAAAAATAGTAGATTGATTAATAAGTGTAGTACCAAGACTGTTGATAGTTAAGGGGAGGTTTTTGTTTGTTCCCTAGACCTCAATCAAGCTTAAAATTACACCCTCTAGACCCCCTTTCAAGATAAATTTGTAAATTTTTCGGTATTGTGCAGTCTCTTAAATTACACAGGCTGGATATTATATATTAATTGAACCCCCATATACAAATGTACTGGTCTACCCTCGGTGATATTCAGTCCATATGTTGGGTCAAATGGGGTCATTTTATTTGTAAGAGGAATAAAAGGAATTGAGGGCCATTTATTTATTTATTTATTTATTTATTTATTTCAAACATATTTTCTGTTTTTGTACAGCAAATACAAAATCTAATATATATTAGTTTAAGCTGGTGGTTTGTATTATGATAAGCACCAGGCCAGTGCCAGACCAGTCAGAGGATTAAATAGCGCTCATATTATGTCTAAGCAGGTATTTTTCTTGTTACGGACTATAACTATAATTAATATGATACTAGGCTAGAAATCTTCACCCATAGTCTATTATAACTAACAGAACGATATTTCTAACATTTAGGAAGAGTCAACCAAGTAGAGAGTTACAGTCTGTTTGCTCTAGCCCTTTTTGAGTTTAGAGTTTATGGGTCAAGGATTCTGGCCTAGTTACAGTGAAAAGACTGACTACAAATATAAAATTAAGCTATGTTATGAAACCCAAATTTGTTTTGTAGGATTTAAGCTGAAAACTTGACTGGAGAAATTGGCCCTATGTGTGTATTTACTATTTTGATAGTTAGTTTTATCTGGAGGTGAATATCATTACATTGTTATAACTCGGCTTTAATGGCTGCTTTCTCGTAGTTTTGACATTGCAAACAATAAAGCCTATCTATTTTTATGCTATGTTTTAATTTCCGCATATCAATTCACATTTCATATATATACATATTCTTTAAGACAGTGATCCATAAAAAGTATGTCAGTGGCTGAATTGTACTTTTCCCTTTATACATACATACATACATACAATGGTTTAACGTCATTTTCTATGAGTAGCGCCAACGAACTTGATAATAAACTTGACCCCTTAACTTCTTATAACTCAAAATTAATGAAAGCAATCGGGCTAACATTTCTATCATTTGGGAAGAGTCCACCAGCAAATAAGTGTGGATATTTATAGCTAGTTTGCTCTAGACCCTTTTGAGTTACGAAGAGGTCAGAGGTGGAGATTATTGTCAAGTTCGTTGGCGCTACCTATAGTATTATTACTGTATTGTAGAAGTGTAAAATAGTGACACGCTATGACCTGTATACAAGAAGGTGTGGCTTGCAACTCTATCCAGTACAGTGATGCTTGGGTACACGAAGATATGTAGTGCTGCGAGAGACAGACTAAGTATATATAGACTGGGTATAAGGTTACGTCGGGAGGATTACACTCAAATGCCGCTCGAAACCGTTGGAGAATATAGAAACCCTCTTTCGCTATCTGCGCCGTTGATGGAATCCCCTCGTAACTGGTTGATGAGCCATGTCACTTGATGGGAACGCTGATCATTCACATAATGTGGCTAACATGTTGGTCAGAAAATGAATCTTTGCTGGAAAGTGTATCAGGTAAGTGATCAGTTAATATATTTCAGCATGTCAAGGTGGTTGGCAAAATAGCCCGGAGCGCCACTAAGGAAATGCGGTCCTGTACAGTTGTTGTTGTTGTTGTTGTTCCCTAAGCTGCCTGGCCGAACAGCCCCGAGTCCCTGAGGAAGGCCATGGCCACGATCGGGCTTTCCCACAGAGCTCTCGTTGAGTGTAGATTGTGTTGTTGGCGTAAGTGGTTGTGTGAAATGCAGTCTTCTATGATGTGTTTAATGGTATGGGGTGCTGTGTTACATCCCGGGCAGGCGTCGACAACGGAGTCATCCAGTCTCTTCTGATAGCTCAGGAGAGCTGGATGGTGTCCGCATCTCAGCCTGGCCAGGTGGACTCTGTCCTCGCGAGGAAGGGAGGATTCGGAAGGATGGATTTCGGGAGGTCGTGCTTGCAGCTGTGTTGTCTGTGAGTGAGTGGATGGATCGGCGAGAGATATGAGTATGGATGTGCTTCTGGAAGTTGGTTCGGGGTGGGCAGGGAGGGAGAGAGGACAGTAATTGTGTGTGATACCGTGTGCTGGGTGTTGTTTTGATATTTCTTGGTGTCTGTGGGTGTGTTGCCATGTAGTTTAGTGGGTGGTCTTGGTTCGTGGAGGCTGCTGCCAGGAATTGAGTGCCTCTCATGTCCAGATGGTCTTTGACTTTGAGGATTTGGTTTCTTGATGTAGGTGATCTGTGGGTGCAGTAGCTGTGCAGCCTGTAATGATCTTCAGGGCTTTGTTTTGAATAGTCTGTAAGGTCGTATGATGTGTTTCAGCTAGGTTAGAAGCCCAGGCTGGGCTTGCGTATTCCATCACTGATCTTATGTATTGTTTATATACTGTGGTGGTAGTTTCTTTGTTGTGTCCAAATTTTGTGTGGGCAAGTGACCTGAGGGCGTTAAGTCTGGGTGTCAGGTTCTTTTTAGTGTTTGTGGTGTGCTGTTTGAATGTCATATGAGTATCATATGTTACTCCTAGGATTTTGGGTGTGTGTGTATGTGTTAGGGGTGTGTTGTTTATGGTGAGTTGAGGGATGTATTCATGTTCTCCTGTCCAACTTGTGAGCAGGGTTACAGTGGATTTGGCTGGGGCTAGATTAAGTCTGTTTGTAGTGCACCAGCCATGTAGTGTGTTGAGATAGGGTTGAAGGAGATCTGTTGCTCTTTTTGGGTCATGGTGTGTGCATGTGAGTGTTATGTCATCTGCATAGGAGGCTAAGTTTATTAGGGGCGTATTGGGTGTAGTTATATCGTGCATGTACAGATTGAAGAGTGCGGGCGATAGGACGGATCCTTGTGGGACTCCGTTTGGAAAGTTTCTGATTTTAGATGACTGACCGGCAAAAGATACGTGTGCACATCTGCCTGCTAGGAAGTTGGCCAGCCACCTTTTTGTGTTGTGCATGTTTGTGTTGTTGTTGTTGTTGTTGTTGTTGTTCCCCAGGCTGTCTGGCCGAACAGCCCCAAGGTCTCGAGCAAGGCCAAGGCCATAAACGAGCGCCCCCACAAAATCCTCCCTGCTTACCACTAACAAAGCCCGGGTGACCGAAGCCACTCCAAGGCAGGGAGCTGAGGAAGGTGCGGAAACGCCTGGGAAACCAAAGCCCCACCCAAGGCCCTGTGCCCCTCAGCAATTATGAAGGGAAAGTTGAGGGGTAAGGGAAAAATTTGACGCTTTGGCTCCCAATCTGCCAACTTCTAGGTTGGCAGTAGGGAGGTCAATCCACGGAAAAGACGCCGCCACTTGAGATCTAGAAGATATACAGTATAAGTAAAAGGAACAGTCAGAGTAAGCTATGGGTATGGCAGAGATCGCTCAGTTCTCACTCGGATAGACCAGCCCATCACCACATGACTAGAACCCAATCCTCTCAGCATCAGCTAGGAAAGGCCCTAGAAAGCCGCCTTTGGCGGGGGGATAGCTCCCCTATTTCAACTCCTTTCGGGGTTGGGCACCCGCCATTTTTGTGTTGTAGATTTTGTTTGTTAAGTTGTGGCGGGGGATGGCATCGAAGGCTTTACTAATGTCGAGTGTGGCTAATAGCGATCTGTGTGGTGGTCTAGCTGAGTTGATGCCGTCAAAAGTTCTTTGTGTAAGGTCTGTGAGAAGAGTGTTTGTGGAGTGCGGTGGCCTAAAGCCATGTTGTGTTGGAGCTAGGGGTAGGTCAGGTGTAATTAGTTGTAATACTAGGCGTTCCATGACTTTGGAGGGGGAGCAAAGGAGTGTGATGGGGCGGTGCGAGGAGGGTAGCGTGGGGTCTTTGTTGGGTTTGGGGAATGTGGTGATGATACCATGCTTCCAAATGTCTGGTATTGTGTTGTGTGAATAACTGTAGTTTGATATGTTAGTGAGTGCTTGTATGCCTTGTGGTCCCAGGTGTCTGAGGTGTATGTTGCTTATGTTGTCTAGGCCACAAGCGGGTGAGTGCTTGAGATTGTTGATGATATGCTTTGTCTGGTGATTGGTGAAGGGTGTATAGTCAGGATCTGTGGGGAATTGTCTCTTACGTCGGATGACACGTCGGTCGTCTTTGTGAGGTTTTAGGTGGCTGACATGTGAGAAGTGATGGATGAGAGTGTTTGCTTGTTGTTTACATGAAGGAGTAGAGTCTGTTGTTGTGATTGCAGCATGTGATTGTGTTGTGTTGCTGTTGGAAAGTGTGATGCTGTTTAGTGTTTTGTAGAGTTTTTTGGGGTTTGTTTTGTGATCAAGTGTTTGTAGAAAGTTATTCCAATTTAGTTTTTGTTGTTCTTGTATTTTGTTGTTAGTTTGGGTGTTGAGTGCTTGGATTTTTTGTGTGATGTCTTGTGTGTGGGGTGCTGGGGAGTGTTTCAGTATGTCGTGTTGTCTGATGAGGTTTTGAATTTCTGGTGTGAAATTGGGGTTGTGTCTTTTTCTGTTACCTCTTGGAATGTGTTTCTTGTCAGCGTTTTGGATAGTTTTATTGAGTATGTGTACAGCATTGTTGATGTTAGTGATGGGGGTACTGTTTAGAGTTGTGAAGTGTTGTTCTGTCTCATTTGTGAATGCTTCCCAGTTAGCTCTTTTATAATTGGTGTATGTGTGTTTGTGGCTAGCTGGGGTGAGTCTGGTTTTGGTGGTGATAATGATCGGGAGGTGGTCAGAGCTTAAGGTTCTGACCACCCTCCAGGATGTTGTGGGGGCGAGTTCTGGGGAGCAAAAGGTGATGTCTGGAGATGATGGGTTATAGAGGGCTTGGTGAGGAATATGGGTATGTTGATGGATGTCGTTAAGGATGATGAGGTTATCAGTTTGGTTTTGTAGTACCAGCCCTCTGTCTGTGTCGGGGTTGTCGACAAACCAGGCCGACGTCTTGGCGTTCAAGTCACCACCCAGGATGATGTGTGGGGTGTTTGTGATGTGTTGTAAGTGTGGTCTGTATTCATTTGGTACTGTAGGGGATGTTTCGGGAGGGATGTATGTGTTTATGATGGTTATGTTGAGTTGTTGCCAGTGCGTATTTTAATTGATTGTATTTCTGTTGTGTTATCATTTGGGGGGAGGAGGGATTTGGTTTGTACACTGGTAACTATGTATGATATTTCTTTGTGTACCAGGGTGATGAGTCCACCGCCTCCGCCGACAGCCCGGTCTTGTCTGATCGTGGTGAAATTATGAAATGTGGGTGTTTTTTGTGTTGTGCGGAGTTTTGTTTCTTGTAAGATGGCAATGTGTATGTTGTGTTGTTTGATGAAGTGTGAGAGTTCGTGTTTCTTTGTGTTGATGCCATCTATGTTCAATTGGAGAATGTTAATGTTATGTGCACGATGTATTTGGGTGCTGCTGCACGAGGATGGGGTGGGGGTGAGGGAGGGGGTGGGGGTGGGGGTGAGGGAGGGGCTGGGGGTTGGGATGGGTGAGGTGGGGGTGGGGATTGGGGAGCAGGAGATGGGGGTTGGAATGGATTAGGATGGGGTGTGGTGTGTTGAGTTGAGGATGTGGATGGTATGGGAAGGTTAGGGAGGAGAGGTGGACCGGTTTTAGGGGGGGGGAGTTGATGATATGGGAAGGTTAGGTGGGTTGGGGAGGAGAGGTGGACGGGTTTTAGGCGAGGGATTTGACTGGGAGATGGAGGGGCATGAGGAACAGGTCCAGGTGTTCGTGTAGTGTTTCTTGGAGGCAAGTGTTGTGCAGGTGAAGTGGGTCCAGTTCCTGCATGAATTGCAGAGAACTGAACCCTTAGTGTGGCAACTCGAAGTGATGGGTTTTGAGCAAGTTGGACATTATGTATGTGTAGGTGGGTCCTGGGTTGCTCTCAATATCTCCGGCTAGAAGTCTTCGAGAAATGACAGCCGGAGAGTCATTTCTCGGTGTAGGAAAAACTGTGTGATGTGTGTGTGTGGTGTGAGAGGTGTGGAAATTCCCGGAGCGACCGAAGCCGCTCCAAGGACCCGTGCCCCCAGGAAGGGGGCAGGGGATGGTTGTGACGGTTTGGCTCCCGAAACTGCTCCCCGCGGCCGGCATCCGGTTGTCCTCCACTGGTCTTTGATCTTGTCTCCGGGCCGTGGAGGGTCGGCAGCCATCCGCGGTTGGCAGCTCCGGGAGGTGGTCCCACGGCGTAGACGCCGCCACATCAGGTCCTGTACAGTAGTTGGGAGTAGTGCACTGCTACCAACAATCTTTTATGATCCCTGGAGGTGGTAATGGTGCTGGAGTTAGGGATTTCCACATAACTGCTGCATTACAGTTGGGGATTACCCTCTCTTATTTCCACAACCTCCTTTGGGGAGCCAGTAGTAATGAAGGGTAGGCCTGGAAGCATGGTGGGCGGGCTTGTGCTGGCAGCCACAATACGTGTCTACCTGCAAAAATCGAAGCCTCTCCGGGAGATCTGGGACCTGGGAATCTAGCTGGGGACCCCATATGGGCCTGGGTCTCTATGTATTCTCTTGGACGACCTAGATGTGTGTGATTTTGTGCTTTGTCTTGTTTTGCTGTTGTGTTGAGATGTCCATGTTCGGGCTCTGTCTCGAGTCGACCCTCAAAAAAAAAAAAAAAAAAAAAAAAAAGGAAAAGGAAAAATGGGGTAAGTGCCAGGCCAGAGTACATACATACATACATACATACATACATACATACATACATACATACATACATACATACATACCTTTGGGTGACTAGGGATCAAACGTGCATGCATGTATCTGAGCCCATTAGATTATTTGTAGGCCTATTTATTTTTTGTTTATTGTGGATTTGAACAGATCCTCTGCTAATGTGTGTTATTTGCCTTATTAATTTGAGGGAGGAGGGGGACTCGAAAAACCAACTGCCTCCCCTTAACCGCTTATTTTGCTACTAAATATTCTTAACCCTTTCAGTGCACGAGAAAATATTGATTCGGCTTATTCTGGCTATAACTAGACGATTTTATTCATAGTAGGAAGCACCTTTAGGAATCTATAATGGGTAGAACCAACTCAATTATGCCTCTGGCTCTCACAGGTCCTTCCTAAGCTGCATTAAAACGTCCAATGATAGAATAGACTGCTAAAAGGCGTCATAATCTTCAAGGGGTTAATAGCCGAGTGAACAAATTTCCCTCAAGCCAAAATAATATTTCAATACAAATTTATAAATAAACACATATACACACCACATTATAAGCCATCTCTCGCTATTCTATCGCTACTACAATAATCAGTGCTTCTCAGAGCTCCCCCGTAGAGTACGTGGTACCCGTCTTGCAACACAATCCCACCCCTACTCTGTGCAACTCTCCAACCCAAGAGTGAAACGTTACTCTCAGATTTTCTTCTATTCTACAGCTGAGCTCTGGAACTCCCAGAATCAGTCTTTCCCTCCTCCTATGACTTAAATTGCTTCAAAATCCATGTGTCCAGGCATTTTGGCCTATGAGGCCAATAACCTATGAGGAAATAAGGCATACAAGATGTCTATAATAAGGTATACAAAATGGAGTATAAAAGAGTTGTCCATCATTCCCCTGATAGATGGCACAAGCAGTAGGGGGTTGTCAACATTGAAGCAGACGATATCAAACGGAAGTGAATAAAATCAAATTACTCAACATTTGGACCACTTCATGGATACCCTAGGCTGATTATATGGTATAGTATGAACCAAGATCATTATAGATAAACGTGACACTCATAATAGGCTCAAATAAAGCCTCAAATTAGCTTTTACAACTCTACTGGAATCAACAGACCCACTGACGCATGCGCAGACGATTATTTAGCCCGACGCCATTTTGGTGACAGACACGTACAGTTGTCCCTTGAGGATTGTGGCGCATTTAAACAGTTGATTCTGGATATCATTGGACGATTTTAAACAGCTTAGGAAGGACCTGCGGATGTTAAAAGGGCAAAGACTGCCCCAACCAACCTTCTGACTGCCATAGAACCATCCGAATCTATGTTAATCTGTGTAAAATCATGTAATTAATAGCCAGCATAAACTGTGGAAACGCGTCATGATCCTCAAGGGGTGTATAGATTAATGGAGCCCAGACGGTATTGTGCAGCATAATTTACTAGTTCAGCTCAATGGTTTAAGGAAGGGGTTTAGTTTGCTCTCTAAACCTCTATCAAGCTTTAAGAAAAACACCCACAAGACCCCCCTTCAATATAAATGTCCCGGCCGAAGGCCGATTCCTCTTCAAATACAGGCTCGCTATCGCTCGCCAGGAAAAAAATTGACACTTAAATTATACGAAAGGTCTTAATATTGGCAAAGAATTAGGGCAAAAGGTCTGAAAATCGCCAAACTAATGGGGCGAATGTCTTGAAATATCATAACTAATAGGGCTGAACATGAGGGAGGAGGAGGACTCGAAAAAACAACCGTCTCCCTTTAATACGAAACTTATGTGTATTTGCATCATCAAATACCAGGTTGTCACAATTAACGATTAATTTCGTTACACTTGTCCCTTCGTAATAGCTGTGTTGGTGGTGTATTGGTTTAGATGCTTATGTTCTGGGTGTGGTGTCCCGAGTTCGAATCCCGGGAGGACCATATACAGTAATTTCATTAGTTTATTCAAGTACATTGGGGTTTGTAATTGATGATTATTGTTAAGAACGGGTGTTACCTTATCAAGTTGAGGACATGACGATTTACATCAGCTGCGGGGGGGGGGGGGGGAGAGAGACCGACTATATTGCCTACTTATAGCTATACACTGTTCCAAATTAGTAGACCAAAACTCTCGAACATTAACCTCTGTAACTTACATACGGCTACAGTAATCCAGCTAATAGTTCTACCATTTGGGATGAGTCAGTCAGGGAATAGTTGTGGATATTTACAGACTATTTGCTCTAGGTGTCGTGATATTTACTGTTGTCACCAAACTCCGCCCATTTCCTCCAGAGTGGGCGGAGTCTGGTGGCATAAGGGGGGGTTCATCAGTGTCACCAAACTTCACCCACTTCCCTCCAGAGTGGGCGGAGACTGGTGACGTAATGAGTGTCATAATGTGTCAACAAGCTCCACCCACTTCCTCCAGAATGGGTGGAGACTGGTGACGTAATGAGTGTCATTATGTGTCAACAAACTCCACCCACTACCTCAATAGTGGGCGGGGACTGGTGACATAAGGCGCGTTTTTGCGAGACAATTGACCTAGGTACACCCAGGTATACCTGGGTCAGCTCAGTTTTCCAGAGTCCCTGTACCTACAGTAGGTGTACCTGGGTCGACCTAGTCCCAGTGGATATTTTCGCGAGCCAGTGACGTCAACTGGGACTGGGTGTACCTGGGTAAAGTCAGCCCTGGGGACAGTGTTGGACTGGGTTGACCTGGGTGATGCTGACGTCACTTATGACAACAAATAAGATGGTGGAAAATGTCGGGTACGGTGAAGAACTCGTTCCCAGTGATGCGAGTGTTTGGCTTTTTTCACAAGATCTTGGATTTTTTTGCCCTGAACATGCGATCTTGGAAGTTTTATTGGGGATCTAAGATTTGTTTAGGGGAGTTAATATTATTGGTTTTGAGGGGATATACCTGTCCTTGTCTAACACATCACATTGATGTGTTTTTTTGTTATCTCATATTGCATGTATTTAAATAATTTTTCGCATGCCATAATGATATTCAAAAAAGAAAAAAAAGGTAGAAAATCCTCTATCAGTGCCTCTTTATTGGAACAGCCATATTGAAATATCTCAGCCAATCAGAGGGCCGTAATCCAGCCTAGGTAAAGTCAGGCTCAATTTTCCCGATCTTTAGGTCAGACCAGTCTCAAAATTGCGAAAACAGAAACAGGCCTGGGCCGACCTGGGTACACCCAAGGTCTATGTAGACCTTGGGTACACCCAGGTCGACCCAGGCCCATAAAAAGCTCTCGAAAACGCGCCTATAAGGAGAGTCCTAAGTGTCAACAAACTCCACCCACTACCTCTCAGCATTGTGATAGGCCTACTGTCAGCCCGCCCCCTTCATAGACCATATTAAAGCCAGTATCACACGAGAGCTTTTTTTGTCAACATTCTATGATCAACATTTTTCTGGCAACATTTATGGACTATTTTGTACTGGTATCGGAAACTAAACTGTTGTTGGATGAATTTAGGTAACCGAAATACTTTATATGTTGACCACATAAGCTGCCAGACCAGTGTTGAGGGAAAAAGCGCTCGTGTGATACCGGCATAACCTTAATAGATCATAGCCATACTAACCATAATAACCCCTTCGGTACCGGTCATGTCCTTTTAGTTCAATTCTAGCAACTAGTAGTATATTTTGTTTAGCTTAGGAAGGACGTGAAGGGATATAATTGTCTTTTTGTCAGAACTCCTTCCTAAACTAAGTCAAATATAATAGCCAGAATATAATGTATATTTCAATATAATAGCCAGAATATAATGTATATTTCAATATAATAGCCAGAATATAATGTATATTTCAATATAATAGCCAGAATATAATGTATATTTCAATATAATAGCCAGAATATAATGTATATTTCAATTAGCTTGTGGTGTTATTGCTTTACAATTAATATACGGCAAAGTGTAGCCTACATTAATTATTTTCGGAGATTTTATTTCCTTTATTCCTACCTCAATTAAATATATATTGGAATCTTTATTTTGGGTAACATTAGAAGAATATATGCAGTTTAGGAAGGATCTCGAGCAATCAGAGAGGTAAAAATGACCTCAATTAACCCTTAAACGTCCTCAGATCCTTCCTAATCTTAATTAAATCGTCTAATGATAGCTAAAACATTGTGAATAAGTTTGTCCTCGAACAACGAAAAAGCTCATTTATGTTATCATTCATTTCAGATGGTGTGTTTGGCGGTATCAAGAATGAAGGTGGCATTTGGAACACAACACGTCTTTCCTCAACTGGACAAAATCGCCTACTGTTGGCCAGGAAAAGAAACAAGAAGCACCGAAGGTCTCCGTCGAACGCTGTCAATCACCCAGCCGCCCCAAACCCTTCTCCTTCTTAGTCTCTCTCCCCCTGACAACTCTTTTCGACTGATCCAGACCAACAAACAGAAGATCAACAACAGGAATAGTGAGACGAGCGGTAATAAGCTCTAGTCAGTTCCCGACGAACGCAGAAAATATATAATATGTATCATAGTATCGTTGGAAATATCCATTTATAGGTAAATAGAGCCATAGGTAAATAGAGCCCTATTCTGGCTCTGTCTTGAGTCGTCATTCCCCCCCCCCCCTAAAAAAAAGGGGGGAAAAAAGGAAAAGTGAGGATTGGGCCTGAGTATATAGATATATAGGTAAATAGATGGTAATAAGCCCATTTTGATCCCATGTATGATTTTATATATCCCATATAACCTATCATAAAGTATGTTGCCCGAGAACAGCCCTCTGCGCAGGTCCCAATAAACTGAATAAAATATTAGGGAGACTATTATAGTTTAGATAACATTGCATATAAATCTACGGGTGCTGCACAATCCTTCTTGTTTTACTAGACAAATTTCGCCTCGAGCAGTATAGTGACGTCAGAACAAACTTTCAACTTTCAGCCAATCAGAGGCGAGCAACTTTTTCAGGGGTCTAGAATTCATACGCTATGGCCTTTGGGGTGGACGGGTGGGGTTCATCCTACTCGTTCATAACTTGCTCAGCTCTCGGGGGGGGGGGGTCGGTCGGTTGGTCACGGGCTGGCTAGAGATATTTAACATTCACAAATAATATCCATATAATTCTACGGGAGCAGCACTACCTTTCTTGCACAACCAAACAGATATCGCCTCGGGCAGTAATGTGACGTCAGACAAAACTTTCAATGTTCAGCCAATCAGAAGCGAGCAACTTTTTTCAGGGGTCCAGAATTCATACGCTATGGCCTCGCGTGGACGGGTGTGGTTCATCCTACTCGTGACGTAACTTGCTCAGTCTTTTGGGCCTCTGTTTTTAGCCATAGAGTTCGCGTGATAAAATAACCAGGTTCTTCTCTTTCCTTCTATCCTTTTTGTTTTGGGCTCTGCTTTTTGGTCTCGAAGCAGCTGAGCAAGTGACGTCACGAGTAGGATGAACCCCCACCTGTTCACCCCAGAAGCCATAGCGTATGAATTCTAGACCCCTGAAAAAGTTACTCGCTTCTGATTGGCTGAACATTGAAAGTTTTGTCTGACGTCACATTACTGCCTGAGGCGACGTTTAGGCGCGTTTTCGCGAGATAATTTACATAGGTACACCCAAGATACATAGACTAAACTGTATTCTGGCTACTATTGGACATTTTACTCAGTTGCTTAAGGGCCTCCAACGAATTAACAGGTTTCAAACTATCTCACTGAACCCTTTTCACCACCACAGATCCTTCTTCAACTGCACAAAATCGTCTAAATATAGCTAGAGAAAAATGATAAAGACGTTGCGGTACAGAAGGAGTTAACCCTTTGAAGATTATGACGCAGTTTGACCATTTATTCTGGCTATTATTAGACGATATTATACAGCTTAGGAAGGATGTGCGGGGATTGTACAGGTAAAGACTATATCAACTAACCATCCGACTTACAAGTGAACTCTGGAACTCCCTCCCTTTATCAATCTTTCCTTCATCCTATGACTTAAACTACTTTAAACTTCGTGTGTCCAGGCATTTTGACCCCAATGGTTCTTGAATTTGTCTCTGTCACTCTTTTGGCTTTGGGGGAGACACTCGTTACAGGCAACCTTTTTTTTGTCTCCTTCATACACAAAGAAAGTTTGTTTTAGGCTACCCTTCTTAATCTGAAATGCGTAATCAAATCTAATGAATCAAATTGTGTTTCAGATTCGTGTGTTTTGAAGCCGAGCCTGTGTTCATGGTTCGAGTCCCTAGATTAACAGAGTATGTAGTCGTAGAGGTTCCCGCCGCCATCTTGATTCCATACTCACTTCCTGCCAAGCACTCTTTTCAGTCAGGATACATTGATGGATAGGAATCTAGAAATAAGTATAAAATGTTAATAGAATAAACATCATATGCTCAAAATAAGCTGGATTTAAATAATGGTGAGGTATATTCTACAGCGTGAGTTGGAGTCAAGATGGTGGTCAAATATCAAGTTGTGAACTATGTTATTATATGTTACCCTAGTCTTGGTGGGCGGGGCAAGACGAAATGGTAATTATGCAACTGTAATTTTATTTTACAAGGTACAGGGTTTAATAAGGCCAATAACAACATCACTAATATGCTTTTAATAAACAATAGTATATTGATAAATAGGTCAATTAGGCAATAGTTTGAAATGGGATTGATAATTACTCGTTTTTATTGTATAATTGGCAACTCTTCTACATAGCAACTATGAGGAACATGGCGAGGGTAGTCTGCCTGTAGTAAATGGAAATAGTCTACGGAAAATGTACTCCTATTTTCACATATTAATATTACTACTAAAAGTTATCATTTAATATAATTATTATTATTATTATTATTATTATTACGGGCATATACTAGATGATTTTATTCGGCTTCGGAAAGACCCGCTTAAGATCTACAGGCCCTTCCTAAGCTGAATAATATTGCCCAATGAAAGCCAAAATGTAATAAAAATAATGGGGTTTCTATTCTTAACCCTTTTTAGTTTAGGCGACGTCTGTTGTTATCATAGTTACATTTAGAGGATTTTATGAAGCTTAGGAAGGACCTGTGAGAGTTAACCCTTGCTGTACCGATGACGTTTTTTTTTAATTTGATGTCGGCTACAGTTAGACGATTTTATGAAGCTTAGGAAGGATCTGGGGTGGTTAAAAGGGTTATTTGAGATCATGTGTAGCGTTTTAATTGAGGTCCTTCCTAAGCTGAATAAAATCGTCTAATTAGGTGCTTTGTTTATATATTTAGTTAATTTATTTGATGTAGCTTTGTAGGCCTATATATCCATTATTAATTTTAGCTTAATTAAAAACAATTGTCATATATTTTATTACATTCGTGTATGATGTATTTATGCATATGAATAAAGATGAATTTATTACAACCTATTTCCCTAACCTTAACCATTCAGTAGTGTAGACACAGGCAACTAGTGCTTGGTAATATATTAAAGGGCAAGAAGGGCTTTTTCTTAAATCCCTTCTTCCTCATGTTTAGCCCCATTAATTTTGAGATTACAAAACGTTCGCCCCATTAGTTTGGCGATTTTAAGACCTTTCGCCCCATTCATTTGCCAATATTAAGACCTTTCGTGCCATTTAGGTGTCTATTTTTCTTGGCGAGCGATAGCTAGTCTATAATTTATGAGGGTTTCGGATGGTAGCTTACATTTCTCTACCGAAAAACGTAAAGAATAACATACTCTTTCAACTATGGGGGAGGCACTCGCTATAGGTAGTTCTGCCTTTTGTCTCCCTCAATCACATAGAAAAAAAAATACAATGATATGTAAACAATAGAAGTATAATTTTGTCAATATATTTAATTTATGGTTAGTGTACATTCAAACTGAGAACAGTTTGTTTAATATGGTATACCTATATATAGAAATGAATAAGTTAGTGTCCCCAAAATGGCGACCGGATGAGAAGTTGTCCGATTTCTCCCGTCATCGAAGGGAGGGGAGGGGGGGGGGGTGAGAAGGGGGGGGGGGATGTCTCTCCTTGTAACTCGAGACAAGGGCTGAGTGGAGGCAGGTTCTAGAGCCCAAGGGAGGCAGGTTAGATCGCTGCTCTCCCACTCTCTACGCTATTTTTTTTTTTTTTACTTGATATCAGCTTCATTTAGACGATGTTATGAGGCTTAGGAAGGCTATGTGGCAGCTAAAAGGATTAAGTGACATATTTCGTAGCCTTTGAATAGATAGACGTCCTTCCTCAGCTGAATAGAATCGTCTAATAGTTTCCAGAATATTATGAAAAGGCCCTCTATAATCGCATACATCACATTAAGCTATAGTAGTATACAGATAGCCCATAAGAAACTCCTATTCACACCTCTATTGAATTATAACGTCTCTACATTATAGGGCGATTCCTTCGTGGCCATCCCCTCGGGGATCTAGGCATTCATGGGGGGATCGAGGGCTCTAATGCGTGGCAAAAACAATTTTTTTTTTTTTTTTTAGGACACGAGAGCATTGATAAAGCTTAATTAAGTCCACTTGGCATAGGAACTCTCTCTCTCTCTCTCTCTCTCTCTCTGAAGTAAATACGACGACAACCATTAAATATTCACAAAATATGTATGTTAGAATTGTCAAACTTATACCAAAAGATAGAGGATACAAATACGCATAATTTATATTAAGTAAATTTTATTCAGAAATGTATAGTTAGGGAGATATTGACGATTTTGTGAGTGAAATTCTCGATCATCTGTCACCCAATAGTTGCCATCAACCACCAGCAATACAACCGAGGTTATATAAACTCGCAATTTTCGCATGCATCGATCATTTTGTTCCCGGTCGTCCAGCTTCAAGGAGGTAAGTCTCGTGTGCTCCCATTTTCCCCCATTGTTTCTCCTGAAAATAGAATAAATTAAGGTGTAATAGCTAAATAACGTGACTTATTTACCACCAGACCCGAATTTGTGGACAAGAGCTTGTCGTTTTCCCATAATACTTCATACGTTTGCATTAAATAAGGCCAGAAATGTGATGGAAAAAGCCGGCAGGTTTGACGAACATTCTGGAAGCCGGCACTTGATTGTTCGCTCAGTTCTACCTCCTTAACCCTTTCAATAAAACCATATGTCTCAATAGTATGGCGATCACTAGTAGATTTGATTCATTTAGGAAGAAATTGAGATCCAGATTATAAATTGATGGCATAAACTTAGGCTATATTCCCATGTGACTTTTCTAAACGGAATTGGGCTAAGTATTTTTTAACCTGAATATAATTTATATATTGATTAATTACCTATTAACCCACGAGTGATAGATGCCTTAATGATAACATGGAGGATTTAGTTAGAATATTTGAATTGGATTTTGAAAACTTAGGCAAACTAGCGAATCGAAGCCGGCTGACTGGACGCCTTGTGGTTATCTATCATTAAGGGAAGAGGGTAGTGTTTATGGAACCCCTTCTCCCTCATGTTTAGCCCCATTGCTTTCGAGATACGTTCGCCCCATTAGTTTGGAAATATGAAGAACTGTTTTTTTTTTTTTCAATATGAAGACCTTTCGTGCCATTTAGGTGTCAATTTCTTTCCTGGCGAGCGAGAGCAAGCCTGTAATTTAAGAGGAATCGACCTTCGGCCGTGACATTTTTCTTCCGAAAAATTTACAAATAAATCTTGAAAGGGGGTATAGGGGGTGTACTTTTAAGCTTGGAGGTCTAGCGAGGAAAATAAAACCTGAATGAATATAATAAATTAATAGATTAACAAAATAGCCACTGTCCCCTTAACCCTTTGAACATTGACCTATTGAGTTTCTTCTGGCTATCGTTAGAAGATTTTATAGTTTCAAAATGGCCTCCAGCAATTAACAGGCTTCTAATTATCTCTTAACCCTTTTTACTACCACATGTCCTTCTTAAACTGCACAAAATCTACATTATATAGAAACATGAAAGTGTTAGGACTCTGCTTGATCCACTTACCCATATGCGATCATTAATAACATTGCATTAATCAGTCCACACGTGCTTTAGTTAAAATTATAGATATAGTGTTAATATAGTTCAGTGGAATGCTAGATAATCAACAAACAAGGCAGTAATTAGGGGCAGGTAACGGTCAGCAAACTTCCGCCATTTTGGTAACCAGTAGGGTGGTGATCCTCTCTTTACACTCCAATATATCCATAGATTCCACACCCATAACACACATTCGGTAATACTGGTACAGGGTATATAGTTTACTCCGTGGATCTGAATTTCTACATTGTTACAAATGAAATAGCGCCCCGTTGTTTGATAATTAGGACAACAAAATGGCGGCCAAAGAAAAAGATGGCCGTTCTCTCACAGGGCCTCCATTAACCACATGGCCGGCTATATTTTAAGGATAAGGCCAGTTTAATTTTGCACCTGGCGGAAAATTCAATTTCTTTGCCGCTAATTACCAATGCTTAGCGCCAAACAATGAACAGTTGTGGATCTGCATAGCCATACTATTAATACAAAGTTCTCATAAACAAAAACATATTTCGCTATAGCATGTTATTAGCGGAGTAGTGAACATGGGAGCATGACAATTTACCGCTGGCCGAAATATAACTGACTATGGATTACTTCTTCATAGTGCATTTAGCTCTTCCAATCAATCCACTTAGTTGAATGTTGCTAATGTTAAACAATTTGTGACTTTAAAGTTTGTTATCGATAATTAACCCTTTCACGCACATATGACGCAGAGGTTGTCAGATTAGCAATAAGAAATAGTTCTCTCACTCTTATAATTACCTCTCCAAAAGCAGTTTTCTGCCCACAGCTAACTCAAAGACAACTGCAGAGGTTGAAGTAACTAAACTAAAGGTTTCTAAATACCCCTGATGGTAACAAAGGTTTTAAAGTAACCCTAATAGGCTCAACATAGCGTCATATGTCGGAGAGGGTTAATGCCATTTTGATAGTACTCAATGCTTCTGGATCATAATAATGCTAAGGTTTTTATCATTAACATGCTTAGCTACCAAATCTTCGCTGCATAATCAAGATAGGTACGGTCGCGCTAATAAGTAATGTCTCGGCTGTCATTTAGTTTGGCTCGCTCTGTGCTGTATTAATGTCTGCCAGATGTTGAATTGGGTGGGTAAGTGTAGGAACATGATTGTATATCTCACTCGATATGAAGACATTAAGTTTAGATAATGCCGATACCAATTATTAATCAGAATATACCTGGTGCCGAGACATCACTTAATAGGCTGATTGTACATGTCAATTTACGGTCACCTAAGAATAACATCGATAACACCAATATAATGAAAGGGGAAGGTCTAATTTCTTGGTCGATTTTGTCATTTCTTTTTAGTTTCCTCACTAGACCTCCAAACTTTAAAAAAAGTATTAGATCCCCCTTGAAATAATTTTTTACATTTTTCGATAGAAAAATGTCACGGCTGAAGGCCGGTTCCTGCACAATTACAGGCTCGCTATCGCTCGCCAGGAAATAAAATTGACACCCAAATGGCACGAAAGGTCTAAATATTGACAGACATGGGGCGAAAGGTAAAAAAAGAAAAATCAAACTAATGGGACAAACTTCTAAGATCTGAGAACTAATAGGGCTAAACATGAGGGAGAAGGGGGTCTAGAAAAACTACCAATCTTCCCTTAAGGCTTTTTAAAGATACTTTTATCCCTTTGATTCCTAGAGGTCTTTTCTAAACTACATAAATTCGTCCAATGATAGCCAGAATTATTGTGTTTTTAACACCAACCAACTTCACATATAAACTCAATGCAATCAACAAATACATGTGGCACTCAGAGGACTCGAACCTAGGATACTCGCATCGAAATTCTGCACTGGTCAAAATACATCTTCTAAATATACACAAGATGGTACAAATTTAAGAGACGAAGTTATTTTTGTAGTTTTGTTAGGTTAGGTAAAAAGGCTGTCCAGGGTCTCAATTTTTACCAAAATTATATACAGTTATACTTGGCTGATTGAGATAAATGTTAACAATGTATTTTTGTCTTTTACAGATGTCGAACGATGATGGAAACTCCAACCAGACCACTCAACCAGTCTACCACCACCACCACCACCACCACCACCACGGCAACAATATCCTTTAATCCTAACCATCCTTTCCCACTGTGTTCTCTGTAAAGGGAAGTTTGATTTTGATTTTGTATATATTTATATTTTTTCGTCCCAAGACCTTCAGTCAAGCTTAAATAAAATGCCTCGAAGACCCCCCTTAGAGATAATTTTGTACATTTTTCGATAGAAAAATGTACCAGCCGAAATAATAATAATAATAATAATAATAATAAGGCCAGTTTCTCATTAATTTCAGGCTCGCTAGCGCTCGCCAGGAAAAACAAAAAGATCGCTATATGGCACAGAAGGTCTTTAGTGCCAAACTAGAAGGTGAACTTCTTAGTCTCAAAATAACCTGGGCTAAACATGAGGGAGAAAGGGGCCGGAGCAAATTTCCCTTTAATCCTAACCATCCCCCCCCCCCTTTCCTTCCATTGTCCTTGTCACCACCTCAACCACCTCCCTTCTACTAACATGTGTACAGACATTACGTTAGATAGGCGGCAAATTTAAGGTAAGATTCTATTTAATACATTTCAGTGTAAATGATGTACTTATTGTTTGGCAATAATTTATATAGAAATAAATCTGGTATATATATTTTGTTTACATTTGCTATAACTATAATATTTCCAATAACTTAACATAATTTTTGTATAATGACATATATATATTGAAATATAATATAATTAATCCATGCACTAATCTTTTTCTCCTATATCGTCGTTGGCTTCGAATTAGACGAGGTTTCTGGTAGGGATGCTGAGGTGGGGAGGGGCGGGGGGGGGGGTAGAGGGGGGTAAATCTAGTTAGTTCAAGGGGTAGGGATAGGTAGGGAGTCTGTTATAGGTTAGTATTGGTTAGGTGTTGCTCTATTCGGTTCCCTGAGGAGGTTGGTTAGAAGCTTAGTTAGTTTGGTTAGTTAGTTAGATATATTTAGTTAGTGTAGGTGTTTGGTGTTTGGTTTGTTTTCTTGTTGGTTGAAATCCGGCCGGTGCATTTCTGGTAGTCTGTTCGTTGGTTGTGAAGGTTGCAGGTTTTCAGATGATGTGGCGGCTTGCAGACTTGATGTGGCGGCTTGCAGACTTGATGTGGCAGCTTGCAGACCTGATGTGGCAGTTTGCAGACCCGCTGTGGCCGATTTACAGACCGATGTTGTTGCTGGCAGAACGGCGCTCCTGTAATAATTAAATATTTTATCAACAGGAATGAGCTGGATGGCCCGACGGAAGAGGAACAACGGTGAAATAAGGTATGCCAGAATCCTGTGACTAATGTAATGTTAAATCTTCCCAACAGGTTAGAGATGGGAGGACCGTCGCGATCTTACCCGACCCTGCCCAACCCAAGACGACCCGATACTCCAGGCATCACGACCACCTTGACTATGGTTGAGATATAATTTTTGTTGTTGCAAATATATTTATGAATTTATAAATTTTGAAAAACTGCATTATATCAGAAATATTGGCCTAATTGACCACTTGTGAGTTTCAGGCTATAAGGAAGTTTGGGCCGTATACAAAGTTATTAAACAGAAATGCAGTGATGTAGGTTTTTGATGGATAGAAAGTACGTGAATTTGGCTTTATGTACTTGTACTTTTGTAGATGTTTAGGTGACAATCACCATGGTCGATCTGGGGATCCGCCGCTAATGAGCTCGTCCTGGAATCTTTAAGACTCTAAATCTTACGATTCTTTACAGGACTGACCATGCCATTTTTATCGGCACTAGCTCAAGAGAAGTGTTGAGAAGGGGTGTTGGAGAGAGATGAAGGTGTTGGAGTGGCTTTGTTATGTGTGTTTTAGTCTGTATACGTAGTCAGATGTCCCCTGACTGGGTACAAGCATGTGAAACATGCTAGGACGTACTACTGCACCCACTAAATGTCCGCCGTGGCAGGGATTCGATCCCGGGTCTTTCAGATTCACACGCAAGCGTGCTCACCACTTGACCACCACAGCTACTGTGTTTATATATGCAATACAACTCATATTTTAGCTCGTAATTCTGCTAAATGTCTATATAAAAAACTCAACTTCCTTATAGCTTGAAACTTGCAAGTGGTCAAATCCTTAAGCTGTAATATTAATATTGGATTTTCTAACAGAGAGGAGGGGCCCAGTACAGTTGAGGCTCGGCGGAGGAAGACACTGCTGAAGACCAACTTAAGAAACCCAAACGGAGCCTTAACCACATTCACCAACAAACTAGGGTAAGAACACAACATTATTAACCCCTTGAAGCTCTGACGCGTTTTAGCAGTTTATTTTGACTATCATTAGACGATTTTGTGCAGCTTAGGAAGGATCTGTGGGTATTAAAAGGGTAAAGACTATCTCCATCAACCCTCTGACTTCCATATACCCTTCCTAAACTGAATATAATCGTCTAATAGTAGCCAGAAAACAGAACAGAACAGAAACGCGTATTGGAGCTTGAAAGGGTTAATAGGGTTAATGGCTAATGGTTTATTTATTGATACATAGATTTAATTATTTGTAAATTTGTTTCCTCCCTAGACATCCATCAAGCTTAAAAAACATCCCCAAGATCCCCCTTAGACAAATTTGTAAACTTTTCGGTAGAAAATTGTCCAGGCCGAAGGCCGGTTCCTCCTACATCAGACTTGGTATCACTCGCCAGGAAAATTAGTCTCCTAAATAGCACGAAAGTTCTTGATAATGACACAAATAGGTTGAAAGGTCTTAAAATCGCCAAAGTAATGGGCGGAACGTCTTATAATCGGCAAAGTAATGGGGCTAAACATGAAGGGGGCCAGAAAAATGACTTCTCTCCTTAACAGTTTAGGTTACCATGTGTATAGTTGTCTCAAAGTTCCCTTACCCTATCCCATATACAGTGCTGTATTCATTATATTATGAGCACCTATTTTTTAAGTTGTTTATTTAGAGTTTGGACCTCTTTAACAAATTCTGGTGTTCCATATACTGTATTAATACTAAAACACAGGGTTCATTACAAATACCTTATTTGTATTCAGAAATAGTTCTCTCAATCTCCTAATTAACTTTCCAAAATTAGTTTAATGCCCTCAGCTCACTCAAAGACAACTGCAGAGGTTGAAGTAACTAAACAAAGTTTCTAAACACCCCTGATGGTCACAAAGGCTTTTAAGTATCCCAGAAAGGGCGCAAATCGCGTCCTGTGCGTGAAAGGTTTAATACTAATATTGTGGAATTTAGTCAGTGGATAGTCTATTTTTACTAGAAATAATAAACTTTGAACTTCTATAGGTAGGACACAACTTAGGATCATGTGACTTAAATGGCTTCAAACTCAGTGTGTCCAGGCATTTTGGCTCGAACGTCCCTTGATTTTGTCCCTGTCACTCTTTCAACTCTGGGGGGAGGCACTCGATACAGGCAGTTCTGCCTTTTGTCTCCCTCACTCGCATAGAAAAAAAATCATGAAGGGTCAATAATGCAGTTCCCGCCACTGCATTACAATCTCCCCCCTGCCTTAACAAATTCAGAAGTATATATTCATAAACTAAACTGCAGATAATTTCAATAATAAGGGTTCTAAAATTGATACCCCTTATAACTGCAGGCTTATGTATAGTTACCAAAACCTGAACCTTGGACAATACGATAGAGGGCTGACTAGTTGCTCAACATCACAGGTTAAGGGAAGGTTTTTAGTTTGCTCCCTAGACCTCCATCAAGACCCCCCTTCGAGATAAATTTGTACATTTTTCGGTAGAAAAATATCTGTCTAAGGCAGTTTCTTCCAAAATGACAGGCTTGCTATCGTTCGCGAGGAAAAATTAGATACTTGAATGGCATGACAAGCCTTAATATTGACACATTGGGCCGAAAGGTCTTGAAATCGTCAAACTAATGGTCGACCGTCATAAAATCTCAAACGGAGCTAAAAGATAATGCAGTGGTGGCTTTAGTTATTGACGTTGTACAAATAAATTACTAATACTGACCTAATGTTTCAGATGTGTGGTAGACGTCCAACCTGAGGGAGGGACAACAGACGATGAAAACTGGTGGCCAAACACCTCTCCATCAGCCATCATATCGGGTCTGTCTCTAAAATGTTTTAATACAATCTTATTATGAAAGTCTATGCAATGTGATATTTTGAAGTTTGTTCTATAAAGTCAGTTGAAATTACTAGACTTAAATTTGAGTTAAAGGCTAGCTATGGATGTTAAATTAATGTTTGGTGCCCTTTTTGCCTGAAGAATAATTATCCTGGAGTACACACAGGCGGCTGACTCCTGCCTTAGTGGACTTAGGCCTTTGTAAGACCTAAATACCGGTACCAAACTGTATGCCATATCCCCCAAAGTATGATTAATTTTGATGGTTTCACTTTGTGAGTGGTCGATGATACCCTATAATCCTAAAATATTAAATCATTTTTATGCATAAGTGCGCGGAATTTCGATGCGAGTATCCTAGGTTCGAGTCCTTGGAGTGCCACATGTATTTGTTGATTTCATTGAGTTTAGAGGTGAAGTTGGTTGGTGGAAAAACAACTTAACAAATCATAATTCTTAAGATTTGGCGACTTTCAGTTCAATTATTATCATGGCACATAAGCTAAGCTATTTTGAAATGTGTGCATCCTGTAATTTCGAAGCTAGTTTGTATAACTTTAAATTAGTCAAACTTCTGGTCAGATTAAACTATTTTAAGATAATGATAATGATGATAATAATAATAATAATCATAATAATAATAATAATAATAATATACTTTGCCTATATTGGCCTAAGAACTTGAATTTTTTTGTTGGTTGAAGTAGACCAGTTTAGTCATGCCTAATAAACTTCAAAATATTTCATAGACTATCATAAGTGGTGGACAGGGTATAGGCAGCAGCTTTATCTAACCAATTTTAAGTATTTCATACAAATGGCAACACTGATGTTTATTAAGTACAAATGGCAACACTGATGTTTATTAAGTTATCATGAAACGGATCCTTCCCAAACTGAGATCTGTGGCAGTGGGTGACTGGTGAAAATTAACTAAATTAACTAGACTCGGTTCCCTATAGGTAGGCAGAGATTTTTCTTAAGTAATTGTTTAGTTTTAATACACCATATTTTCAATATGATCAATGCTCCAACCAGATAATTTTAATCCGCTTTGGAAGAACCACTGGGAATGAAAGGTCCAACACAGTACTTAAACTAAACCTCTTATCTATGCCAGGCCTTTCCTAAGTTGAAAAAGTCCCTAGGTAGCAAAAATATAACCTAATTTGGCGTAATTTATTTGAAAGAACAAGTTTCCGTATGATCAGGTAAACAAAATTATTCTGGCTTTCACGAGACTCTATAGATCAGTTAAGGACCACAAGGAATCAACGGGGTACACATTATATCTACCTTTAGAATCCAACAGGTCCTTCCTAAACTGAGTAAAATTGTCTATGGGTACCCATAATAAAGTAAATAATCATAGTGACAGTATAACCAAAAACAAAATTACTGACAGGTATTTACTAAACTCGGGGAATCAAGAGCTTAAGATTATCCAAATTAACACTCAAACTCTGACAGCTTCTTTTTTAAGTTAACTAAAATCGTCTGGAGGTAGCAATGATGAAAAAAGCATTTGAGTCATCTGCTTAAATGGGTTATGGAATTGGGTAATATTATAATAGATAATTATTAATACTACTGAATTAAAGTTTTCCACATTCTGATTAGTGTTCACATTACGTAGCTCTTCAAAGATCCTGAGAAGTTATGTCTGTTAAAGTAACTTTAAGGAATATTTGCCTTGGCCATCTTGTAGTGGGAGTTTCCCAGGACGGGTCTTGAGTATATAGAGGTTTAAGTGCTTATGTTCTGAGTGTAGTGTCCAGAGTTCGAATCCCGGGAGGGCCATATGCTTTAATTAGTTTATTAAAGTACATTGGGGTTTGTATTTTATAGTAATGTTAAAGAACGGGATGTTACTTATATCAAAATCAGTTTGATTGACTAGACTATAAACTAAATATTATAGTTGTATATACAGTACAGTAGATAGACCTTCCCTTGGTTATTAGATGTACCTTTATTTCCTTAGATGGGTTTATCATTATTAATATGCCTTCAAAGGGTAACTTATCAGACTGTAATTATTCCTCTATGCATACGTTCTATAAATTCATAAGTTTGTATTGTAATATCAGTGTTGCCAAATGTACGAATTTCCTTTAGTTCGATCTAGAAAAATGCTGCCAGTTAGTCGAAACCAAAATAGTCCGCCCAAAATCCTGCTCAAATACAGTGCAATTATAAGTTAAACCTTTTCCTTGACAGTCCTCATGTACTTCCAATAGCCTGTGCAACTAGTAAGATTTGTTTCACGTCATAGAAGTGTCGGCGAACTATTTATATTGACTGTACCCTTGTTAATATTAGTATGTAGTCACTTCAGTCTTGGAAGTTAATCCAGTAGGTTTTATACTAATATGCAAAACACTGGAGACTAAGAAAATTATAATTGAGATATACTATGAAACTTCATTGTTTTCACTCATATAATGTGACCAATTGAATTGAATCTTAGTTAACCTGCCGATACAGATGTAAATGCCATTGTAGATGAACAATTATCATAGACCAGCTTAGAATAAACTCAATATCGGTCTAAAGTAACTCCACGTAAAATACTTTGCAAACTTGTCCTTTACTGGAGAACAATATACTAGGCCTCTAATGTAATTGGTAAAACAGGCTGCTCATATTGTCACTGTACCACTTGTCTCACTGACGAATAAAACACAGGCCATTGTGACTACAAAATAATTACCAAGGGCCATCCAAATTTTGATTTAATGTTAATCCTAGGTAGACTCGGATGTAAGCTTTTAGATGGCCTTGATGAGCACCTATGCCTCTTTTTAAGCAGTTATGCCCATGATTCTATCAAAATATCTGCAAATATCAGTGCCCCCATGGCTAAGGACTGTAATTTAATTTATAAGTTGTTGCAATACTTAACGTGAAGCCTACATGCCTAGCTAGACTCGTGATAAATATTAACGTAAATGGTTGTACTGTAAATTGGATTATTTCCTTAGGACTACTCCAAAGGTATTAAAGCCTATTCGTACAACGGATATAACTTTAGACCTATGACTCCTGTCTTTAGAATACTAGCAGGCCTAATGCTTTACTTAAAAGGTCCATTTGATTAGGTAAATATTGATGACCGATAGTAAAGTCTTTGATAAATTTGTTGTACAGCTGGCATAGTTTTGTTTGTAGTGATTAAATCAATGTTTTCAGTAATCACATAAATTCTACAGGATAGTTATATAATCCTGTTTAGAGGAGTAAATTCAAACTTTAACCATTATTCTCCAGTGTTTGCCCAACTCTTGAATACTAGTAGCAATAATTGCATTAACAATATGATAAGCACTTTACAGGAATTTGGTGTAATTTTAGACTTTACGATCTAATTTAACTAGTTATAATTAGTTTCATTGGTTAATTATTATTTAAATTTAATCTTTCAATGATTTGTTTAGCTTTCATAATTCCATTAATACAGATCTATACTGTAATTGTAAAGTAAAATGTCAATCATAAAGTTGATGCACTGATTTGGAATATATCAAGGAGTGAATGAAGGGTGGCCTACTCTGATGGGCACACAGTTTTATATCTGTCTTTCCTTTTCCTAGGGGCCTCTTGTTCCCCTTGACTTATTAATGAAGTTAGGTAGACTGACTGACTGACTTCTTTTTCCCATACAACAATATTTAGTTTTGCTCACCGAATCGTCGCTGTTCGCTGCAATGGTGCCTCTCTCGCTCCACTGTTGAAGGGTCCATTGATGCTGTGGCAGTCGTTGTGTGTCCAATAGTCGCTTTGCTCTCGTCTGTCCACATCTTGTTTGAATCCCACCTTTCAACCTGAATAAAGTCACTCAATAACTAGACTTATCACCATCCACTAATTTATGCTCACACTTCACTACCTACCAACTCAAATGGAATACCTACAACTTCATACTGAATACTCCAGCTCACTCAATATCTCTCCATATCTCTCCATATATATTCAACACATAAACATCTTCATAAAGACAGAGAATATACCAAACAAATCTTAGTCAAAACAGATCAATTTGTTTGACCAACCATAGCAAGCTCGCTCCTACCTCATCGTTAATTCCTTGTCTGTTGTCGATGTACTCGGTCTGTTGTCACCAGTTCTGCTGTCTGTTGTTGTTGTTGGCCCGTTCTGCTGTCGTTGTCACCCGTTCTGCTGTGCCTAGCCTTTTCTGTTGTCTGCTGCATCTGCTTTACTCCTACCGTTTGTCCTTCTTGATACTGTCTGCTCATATCCCATACTTGACACCGACGACTTCTTGACTGCTTCCTGACAATAAAATATACATTACAAATATATTCCTGACTTTTCTTATGTGTGTTTGGGGGCGTGTTGCAGGGAGGGTATTGATGTACCAGGGAAGGAGGGCGGACAATAGATTTAGCCAGAATACAGAATAGAACTAGTGTGCACAATAGAACAGAATAGAACAAACTAGGGCTGAAGGGAAGGTCTATCTGGGATGGGGATAGGATGAACTACCAGGGAAGGGAAAGGGAAAAACTCGTAGCGGGTGTGGAATGGTTATATAGGATACTGAACGAAAAATATTAATATATAACAAAAAAACTAGAACCCCTCCCCCCAGGACCCCCCATCCTACCCCCACCCAACCCCTGGGTCCCCCTCAGGACCCCCTCTTTCCCCTCAGGCCCCCCCCCCTCTACCCCCTCAAGACCCCCCTCAAGACCCCCCTCCCCCCTCAGGACCCTCCCCCCCCCCCTTTTACCCCCCTCAGGACCCCCCCTCTACCCCTCAGGCCCCCCCCCCTCTACCCCCTTAGGACCCCCCTCCCCCCTCAGGAGCACCCCCTTAGGAACCCCACCTCGACCCCCCCTCAGGACCCTCCCCCCCCTTGTACCCCCCTCAGGACCCCCGACCCCCTCCTTGAAACTCCTGTATTTCTGGTGCCTCAATATTTTAATCTTTTTACAGATGTGATGTGTTGCTGCGACCAGACTGAGGACCCTGGACCAATGGACAACGCTACCTTAATAAAAAATAAAATATTTGAGTCTTGCCTATTGATTCCAACCTGTTGATGTAATCCAATATTGTAGATAAATCATATATATTTCTGATGGTTATTCATATTAACTTTGAATGCAAAAAATTAAACTAATTATTATTGTAATCCAATATCGCAGAAATATTTTTGGATAACGATTACTGAAATTAAACTGAAATCAATAAGAATAGCAAAGCCAATTAAACTAATATTAAAGGCTTAAAATCCAACTTAAATTAATTAATCTTCATTTTTGAATGAATAGAACAAACCATTACTACACGCCAATACCCTCGATAAATTGAAAGAAAACTTTACAAATTTGAAATATTGGAATACATTGCCAGATAATAGAAACGGTAAGTTCACGAAACCAACTACAAAATAAAATGTCTGGGTGAGGGTGAGGAGGGATGACTGGGTGAGGGTGAGGAGGGATGACTGGGTGAGGGTGAGGAGGGATGACTGGGTGAGGGTGAGGAGGGATGACTGGGTGAGGGTGAGGAGGGATGACTGGGTGAGGGTGAGGAGGGATGACTGGGTGAGGGTGAGGAGGGATGACTGGGTGAGGGTGAGGAGGGATGACTGGGTGAGGGTGAGGAGGGATGACTGGGTGAGGGTGAGGAGGGATGACTGGGTGAGGGTGAGGAGGGATGACTGGGTGAGGGTGAGGAGGGATGACTGGGTGAGGGTGAGGAGGGATGACTGGGTGAGGGTGAGGAGGGATGACTGGGTGAGGGTGAGGAGGGATGACTGGGTGAGGGTGAGGAGGGATGACTGGGTGAGGGTGAGGAGGGATGACTGGGTGAGGGTGAGGAGGGATGACTGGGTGAGGGTGAGGAGGGATGACTGGGTGAGGGTGAGGAGGGATGTCTGGGTGAGGGTGAGGAGGGATGTCTGGGTGAGGGTGAGGAGGGATGACTGGGTGAGGGTGAGGAGGGATGACTGGGTGAGGGTGAGGAGGGATGACTGGGTGAGGGTGAGGAGGGATGACTGGGTGAGGGTGAGGAGGGATGTCTGGGTGAGGGTGAGGAGGGATGACTGGGTGAGGGTGAGGAGGGATGACTTTCAATACCTAATATATCTAGATTCTTGGAGAGGTAGGTAGGAAGAGCTACATGGGTTTGGGATAAGCAGGCAAATAGCAATAGTTACATGGGATAGATTATGATAGTTACATTGGTAGATATACACCTGTTACATGGGAAGAATAGATCAGTAGATATATAGTTCAGGAATATATAGCTTAGTGACCCCAGTAATTACATATATACAATAGTTTACAATTACATAAAACATCCTAATAATACTTAAATATATACATTACCTAAAATAACATGAACAGTTCTATGGGATACGGCCAGTAAAAACAAATGCATGGGGATAAGAGAGATTGAATCCTAATTTGCACATAGCTCCAGTCACATAACTTTAGGATATCAATTAACTTTGGGATAGGCAATACTTTGATAGACAACCACATGTCATATTGAGAACACTGAACACTACAAACACAACAAATATTAGAACACACCAAATGCCACTGTCAACACACCAAGTACACTACCAACAGACCTAATTTCACTGCCAACACATCAGATTTCACTGCCAACACATCTAATATCACTACCAACACTTCAAATAACCCAATTCAACACATTTCACTGCCAACACACATGCTTATTTATTGTACATAGCTCCAGTTGCATAATACCTTCAATGATTAAATTAACCAACACCTATACACCACTTGGCCAACACCACGTAATTACCAAGACCACTGAATACTGCCAACACTTAATCACACTGCCAACGTTTAGATTCAATGATTGTCAACTCTTATCTCTGCCAACAACCTACACTCTACTTTGCCAACAGTCGTACACACATTTAATTGGCATATAACTACCTTACCCTAATTTGACCGTACACTTTTAACACTTAAACATACTTACTCAAATAATGAATATATCTCTACCCTACGTTCATCACGTACTCTGCCAGCATTCACAAATATCACACTTCCAATGCACACTAATCACAATGCCAACCGACTTTCTCATTTTGCCAACATCCCTACTCCACTTAAC
>JAVRFV010000316.1:33870-80703 GCA_032716605.1 Paralithodes platypus
CTATGTATTCTCTTGGACGACCTAGATGTGTGTGATTTTGTGTTTTGTCTTGTTTTGCTGTTGTGTTGAGATGTCCATGTTCGGGCTCTGTCTCGAGTCGACCCTCAAAAAAAAAAAAAAAAAGGAAAAATGGGGTAAGTGCCAGGCCAGAGTACATACATACATACATGCATACATACATACATACATGCATACCTTTGGGTGACTAGGGCTCAAACGTGCATGCATGTATCTGAGCCCATTAGATTATTTGTAGGCCTATTTATTTATTTTTTATTGTGGATTTGAACAGATCCTCTGCTAATGTGTGTTATTTGCCTTATTAATTTGAGGGAGGAGGACTCGAAAAACCAACTGCCTCCCCTTAACCGCTTATTTTGCTACTAAATATTCTTAACCCTTTCAGTGCACGAGAAAATATTGATTCGGCTTATTCTGGCTATAACTAGACGATTTTATTCATAGTAGGAAGTACCTTTAGGAATCTAATGGGTAGAACCAACTCAATTATGCCTCTGGCTCTCACAGGTCCTTCCTAAGCTGAATAAAAACGTCCAATAATAGAATAGACTGCTAAAAGGCGTCATAATCTTCAAGGGGTTAATAGCCAAGTGAACAAATTTCCCTCAAGCCAAAATAATATTTCAATACAAATGTATAAATAAACACGGTAAATTTCTATAATTGCACCTATACGAGCTAAACAAATTATTATTGTATTTAACAGGAAGGTACAACGAGGTAAGTGATGTGGTATAGGTGGCAATATGCGGAAATGGATTATAAGGGCATTCCGGCCCCCTCTGACAAAAGTATCAATCTAGATGTGACACGGATTTACAATGTTTCAGAGAGACATTAGCCTAACCTAACAACCTTACCTAACCTAACCTAGTATTATAGGTTGGGGGCTGCCACCCCCACACCCCCGCTGGTTGGGTAAAACGGTAGAAATTCAGTTCGGGTGGAGTGAATAACCGTAGATTTTCGTAAGGGGGTAAGAGGGGGGCGGAATGCCTTTATAATCCATTTCCGCATATTGCCACCTATACCACATCACTTACCTCACCGTACCTTCCTGTTAAATACAATAATAATTTGTTTAGCTCGTATAGGTGCAATTATAGAATAATACCATAAACACATATACACACCACATTATAAGCCATCTCTCGCTATTCTATCACTACTACAATAATCAGTGCTTCTCAGAGCTCCCCCGTAGAGTACGTGGTACCCGTCTTGCAACACAATCTCACCCCTACTCTGTGCAACTCTCCAACCCAAGAGTGAAACGTTACTCTCAGATTTTCTTCTATTCAACAGCTGAGCTCTGGAACTCTCCCAGAATCAGTCTTTCCCTCCTCCTATGACTTAAATTGCTTCAAAATCCATGTGTCCAGGCATTTTGGCTCGAACGTCCCTTGATTTTGGCCCTGTCACTCTTTCAACTATGGGGGAGGCACCCGCTACAGGCAGTTCTGCCTTTTGTCTCCCTCACTCACATAGAAAACGAAACCTATGAGGAAATAAGGCATACAAGATGTCTATAATAAGGTATACAAAATGGAGTATAAAAGAGTTGTCCATCATTCCCCTGATAGATGGCACAAGCAGTAGGGGGTTGTCAACATTGAAGCAGACGATATCAAACGGAAGTGAATAAAATCAAATTACTCAACATTTGGACCACTTCATGGATACCCTAGGCTGATTATATGGTATAGTATGAACCAAGATCATTATAGATAAATGTGACACTCATAATAGGCTCAAATAAAGCCTCAAATTAGGTTTTACAACTCTACTGGAATCAACAGACCCACTGACGCATGCGCAGACGATTATTTAGCCCGACGCCATTTTGGTGACAGACACGTACAGTTGTCCCTTGAGGATTGTGGCGCATTTAAACAGTTGATTCTGGATATCATTGGACGATTTTAAACAGCTTAGGAAGGGCCTGCGGGTGTTAAAAGGGCAAAGACTGCCCCAACCAACCTTCTGACTGCCATAGAACCATCCGAATCTATGTTAATCTGTATAAAATCATGTAATTAATAGCCAGCATAAACTGTGGAAACGCGTCATGATCCTCAAGGGGTGTATAGATTAATGGAGCCCAGACGGTATTGTGCAGCATAATTGACTGGTTCAGCTCAATGGTTTAAGGAAGGGGTTTAGCTTGCTCTTCAAACTCTATCAATCTTTAAGAAAAACACCCACAAGACCCCCCTTCGATATAAATGTCCCGGCCGAAGGCCGATTCCTCTTCAAATACAGGCTCGCTATCGCTCGCCAGGGAAAAAAATGACACTTAAATGATACGAAAGGTCTTAATATTGGCAAAGAATTAGGGCAAAAGGTCTGAAAATCGCCAAACTAATGGGGCGAATGTCTTGAAATATCATAACTAATAGGGCTGAACATGAGGGAGGAGGAGGACTCGAAAAAACAACCGTCTCCCTTTAATACGAAACTTATGTGTATTTGCATCATCAAATACCAGGTTGTCACAATTAACGATTAATTTCGCTACACTTGTCCCTTCGTAATAGCTGTGTTGGTGGTGTATTGGTTTAGATGCTTATGTTCTGGGTGTGGTGTCCCGAGTTCGAATCCCGGGAGGACCATATACAGTACTTTCATTAGTTTATTCAAGTACATTGGGGTTTGTAATTGATGATTAATGTTAAGAACGGGGTGTTTGTTACCTTATCAAGTTGAGGACATGACGATTAACATCAGCTGCGGGGGGTGGGGGGGGGGGGGGGGGAGGGGGAGGGAGACCGACTATATTGCCTATTTATAGCTATAGGCCTACACTGTTCCAAATTAGTAGACCAAAACTCTCGAACATTAACCTCTGTAACTTACATACGGCTACAGTAATCGAGCTAATAGTTCTACCATTTGGGATGAGTCAGTCAGGGACTAGTTGTGGATATTTACAGACTATTTGCTCTAGGTGTCGTGATATTTACTGTTGTCACCAAACTCCGCCCACTTCCTCCAGAATGGGCGGAGTCTGGTGGCATAAGGGGGGGTTCATCAGTGTCACCAAACTTCACCCACTTCCCTCCAGAGTGGGCGAAGACTGGTGACGTAATGAGTGGCATTATGTGTCAACAAGCTCCACCCACTCCCTCCAGAGTGGGTGGAGACTGATGACGTAATGAGTGTCATTATATGTCACCAAACTCCACCCACTTCCCTCCAGAGTGGGCCGAGACTGGTGACGTAATGAGTGTCATTATGTGTCAACAAACTCCACCCACTACCTCAATAGTGGGCGGAGACTGGTGACATAAGGCGCGTTTTCGCGAGACAATTGACCTAGGTACACCCAGGTATACCTGGGTCAGCTCAGTTTTCCAGAGTCCCTGTACCTAGGTGTACCTGGGTCGACCTAGTCCCAGTGGATATTTTCGCGAGCCAGTGACGTCATCTGGGACTGGGTGTACCTGGGTAAAGTCAGCCCTGGGGACAGTGTTGGACTGGGTTGACCTGGGTGATGCTGACGTCACTTATGACAACAAATAAGATGGTGGAAAATGTCGGGTACGGTGAAGAACTCGTTCCCAGTGATGCGAGTGTTTGGCTTTTTTCACAAGATCTTGGATTTTTTTGCCCTGAACATGCGATCTTGGAAGTTTTATTGGGGATCTAAGATTTATTTAGGGGAGTTAATATTATTGGTTTTGAGGGGATATACCTTGTCCTTGTCTAACACATCACATTGATGTGTGTGTGTTTTTTTGTTATCTCATATTGCATGTATTTAAATAATTTTTTGCATGCCATAATGATATTCAAAATAGAGAAAAAAAGGTAGAAAATCCTCTATCAGTGCCTCTTTATTGGAACAACCATTTATTAAAATATCTCAGCCAATCAGAGGGCCGTAATCCAGCCTAGGTAAAGTCAGGCTCAATTTTCCCGATCTTTAGGTCAGACCAGTCTCAAAATTGCGAAAACAGAAACAGGCCTGGGCCGACCTGGGTACACCCAAGGTCTAGACCTTGCGTACACCCAGGTCGACCCAGGCCCATAAAAAGCTCTCGAAAACGCGCCTATAAGGAGAGTCCTCAGTGTCAACAAACTCCACCCACTACCTCGCAGCATTGTGATAGGCCTACTGTCAGCCCGCCCCCTTCATAGACCATATTAAAGCCAGTATCACACGAGAGCTTTTATTGTCAACATTCTATGATCAACATTTGTCTGGCAACATTTATGGACTATTTTGCACTGGTATCGGAAACTAAACTGTTGTTGGATGAATTTAGGTAACCGAAATACTTTATATGTTGACCACATAAGCTGCCAGACCAGTGTTGAGGGAAAAAGCGCTCGTGTGATACCGGCATAACCTTAATAGATCATAGCCATACTAACCATAATAACCCCTTCGGTACCGGTCATGTCCTTTTAGTTCAATTCTAGCAACTAGTAGTATATTTTGTTTAGCTTAGGAAGGACGTGAAGGGATATAATTGTCTTTTTGTCAGAACTCCTTCCTAAACTAAGTCAAATATAATAGCCAGAATATAATGTATATTTCAATTAGCTTGTGGTGTTATTGCTTTACAATTAATATACGGCGAAGTGTAGCCTACATTAATTATTTTCGGAGATTTTATTTCCTTTATTCCTACCTCAATTAAATATATATTGGAATCTTTATTTTGGGTAACATTAGAAGAATATTATGCAGTTTAGGAAGGATCTCGAGCAATCAGAGAGGTAAAAATGACCTCAATTAACCCTTAAACGTCCTCAGATCCTTCCTAATCTTAATTAAATCGTCTAATGATAGCTAAAACATTGTGAATAAGTTTGTCCTCGAACAACGAAAAAGCTCATTTAAGTTATCATTCATTTCAGATGGTGTGTTTGGCGGTATCAAGAATGAAGGTGGCATTTGGAACACAACACGTCTTTCCTCAACTGGACAAAATCGCCTACTGTTGGCCAGGAAAAGAAACAAGAAGCACCGAAGGCCTCCGTCGAACGCTGTCAATCACCCAGCCGTCCCAAACCCTTCTCCTTCTTAGTCTCTCTCCCTCTCTCCCCCTGACAACTCTTTTCGACTGATCCAGACCAACAAACAGAAGATCAACAACAGGAATAGTGAGACGAGCGGTAATAAGCTCTAGTCAGTTCCCGACGGACGCAGAAAATATATAATATGTATCATAGTATCGTTGGGAATATCCATTTATAGGTAAATAGAGCCATAGGTAAATAGAGCCCTATTCTGGCTCTGTCTTGAGTCGTCATCCCCCCCCCCCCCAAAAAAAAGGGGGGGAAAAAAGGAAAAGTGAGGATTGGGCCTGAGTATATAGATATATAGGTAAATAGATGGTAATAAGCCCATTTTGATCCCATGTATGATTTTATATACCCCATATAACCTATCATAAAGTATGTTGCCCGAGAACAGCCCTCTGCGCAGGTCCCAATAAACTGAATAAAATATTAGGGAGACTATTATAGTTTAGATAACATTGCATATAAATCTACGGGTGCTGCACAATCCTTCTTGTTTTACTAGAAAAATTTCGCCTCGAGCAGTATAGTGACGTCAGAAAAAACTTTCAACTTTCAGCCAATCAGAGGCGAGCAACTTTTTCAGGGGTCTAGAATTCATACGCTATGGCCTTTGGGGTGGACGGGTGGGGTTCATCCTACTCGTGCATAACTTGCTCAGCTCTCGGGAGGGGGGGGGGGGGGGGGGGGGGGTCGTTCCTTCTATCCTTTTTGTTTTTGGCTCTGCTTTTTGGTCTCGAAGCAGCTGAGCAAGTGACGTCACGAGTAGGATGAACCCCACCTGTCCACCCCAGAAGCCATAGCGTATGAATTCTAGACCCCTGAAAAAGTTACTCGCTTCTGATTGGCTGAACATTGAAAGTTTTGTCTGACGTCACATTACTGCCTGAGGCGACATTTAGGCGCGTTTTCGCGAGACAATTTACATAGGTACACCCAAGATACATAGACTAAACTGTATGCTGGCTACTATTAGACGATTTTACTCAGTTGCTTAAGGGCCTCCAACGAATTAACAGGTTTCGAACTATCTCACTGAACCCTTTTCACCACCACAGATCCTTCTTCAACTGCACAAAATCGTCTAAATATTGCTAGAGAAAAATGATAAAGACGTTGCGGTACAGAAGGAGTTAACCCTTTGAAGATTATGACGCAGTTTGACCATTTATTCTGGCTATTATTAGACGATATTATACAGCTTAGGAAGGATGTGCGGGGGTTGTACAGGTAAAGACTATATCAATTAACCATCCGACTTACAAGTGAACTCTGGAACTCCCTCCCTTTATCAATCTTTCCTTCATCCTATGACTTAAACTACTTTAAACTTCGTGTGTCCAGGCATTTTGACCCCAATGGCTCTTGAATTTGGCTCTGTCACTCTTTTGGCTTTGGGGGAGACACTCGTTACAGGCAACCTGTTTTTTGTCTCCTTCATACACAAAGAAAGTTTGTTTTAGGCTACCCTTCTTAATCTGAAATGCGTAATCTGAAATGCGTAATCGAATCTAATGAATCAAATTGTGTTTCAGATTCGTGTGTTTTGAAGCCGAGCCTGTGTTCATGGTTCGAGTCCCTAGATTAACAGAGTATGTAGTCGTAGAGGTTCCGGCCGCCATCTTGATTCCATACTCACTTCCTGCCAAGCACTCTTTTCAATCAGGGTACATTGATGGATAGGAATATAGAAATAAGTATAAATGTTAATAGAATAAACATCATATGCTCAAAATAAGATGGATATAAATAATGGTGAGGTATATTCTACAGCGTGAGTTGGAGTCAAGATGGTGGTCAAATATCAAGTTGTGAACTATGTTAATATATGTTACCCTAGTCTTGGTGGGCGGGGCAAGACGAAATGGTAATTATGCAACTGTAATTTAATTTTGCAAGGTACAGGGTTTAATAAGGCCAATAACAACATCACTAATATGCTTTTAATAAACAATAGTATATTGCTAAATAGGTCAATTAGGCAATAGTTTGAAATGGGATTGATAATTACTCGTTTTTATTGTATAATTGGCAACTCTTCTACATAGCAACTATGAGGAACATGGCGAGGGTAGTCTGCCTGTAGTAAATGGAAATAGTCTACGGAAAATGTACTCCTATTTTCACGTATTAATATTACTACTAAAAGTTATTATCATTTACGGGCATATACTAGATGATTTTATTCGGCTTCGGAAAGACCCGCTTAAGATCTACAGGCCCTTCCTAAGCTGAATAATATTGCCCAATGAAAGCCAAAATGTAATAAAAATAATGGGGTTTCTATTCTTAACCCTTTTTAGTTTAGGCGACGTCTTTTGTTATCATAGTTACATTTAGAGGATTTTATGAAGCTTAGGAAGGACCTGTGAGAGTTAACCCTTGCTGTACCGATGACGTTTTTTTTTTAATTTGATGTCGGCTACAGTTAGACGATTTTATGAAGCTTAGGAAGGATCTGGGGTGGTTAAAAGGGTTAATTGAGATCATGTGTAGCGTTTTAATTGAGGTCCTTCCTAAGCTGAATAAAATCGTCTAATTAGGTGCTTTGTTTATATATTTAGTTAATTTATTTGATGTAGCTTTGTAGGCCTATATATCCATTATTAATTTTAGCTTAATTAAAAACAATTGTCATATATTTTATTACATTCGTGTATGATGTATTTATGCATATGAATAAAGATGAATTTATTACAACCTATTTCCCTAACCTTAACCATTCAGTAGTGTAGACACAGGCAACTAGTGCTTGGTAATATATTAAAGGCCAAGAAGGGTTTTTTCTTAAATCCCTTCTTCCTCATGTTTAGCCCCATTAATTTTGAGATTACAAAACGTTCGCCCCATTAGTTTGGCGATTTTAAGACCTTTCGCCCCATTCATTTGCCAATATTAAGACCTTTCGTGCCATTTAGGTGTCTATTTTTCTTGGCGAGCGATAGCTAGTCTATAATTTATGAGGGTTTCGGATGGTAGCTTACATTTCTCTACCGAAAAACGTAAAGAATAACATACTCTTTCAACTATGGGGGAGGCACTCGCTATAGGTAGTTCTGCCTTTTGTCTCCCTCAATCACATAGAAAAAAAATACAATGATATGTAAACAATAAAAGTATAATTTTGTCAATATATTTAATTTATGGTTAGTGTACATTCAAACTGAGAACAGTTTGTTTAATATGGTATACCTATACATAGAAATGAATAAGTTAGTGTCCCCAAAATGGCGACCGGATGAGAAGTTGTCCGATTTCTCCCGTCATCGAAGGGGGGAGGGGGGGGGGGGGTGAGGGGGGGGGGGGGGGATGTCTCTTCTTGTAACTCGAGACAAGGGCTGAGTGGAGGCAGGTTCTAGAGCCCAAGAAAGGCAGGTTAGATCGCTGCTCTCCCACTCTCTACGCTATATTTTTTTTTTTTTTTACTTGATATCAGCTTCATTTAGACGATTTTATGAGGCTTAGGAAGGCTATGTGGCAGCTAAAAGGATTAAGTGACATATTTCGTAGCCTTTGAATAGATAGACGTCCTTCCTCAGCTGAATAGAATCGTCTAATAGTTTCCAGAATATTATGAAAAGGCCCTCTATAATCGCATACATCACATTAAGCTATAGTAGTATACAGATAGCCCATAAGAAACTCCTATTCACACCTCTATTGAATTATAACGTCTCTACATTATAGGGCGATTCCTTCGTGGCCATCCCCTCGGGGATCTAGGCGTTCATGGGGGGATCGAGGGCTCTAATGCGTGGCAAAAACAAATATTTTTTTTTTTTTAGGACACGAGAGCATTGATAAAGCTTAATTAAGTCCACTTGGCATAGGAACTCTCTCTCTCTCTCTCTCTCTCTCTGTGAAGTAAATACGACGACAACCATTAAATATTCACAAAATATGTATGTTAGAATTGTCAAACTTATACCAAAAGATAGAGGATACAAATACGCATAATTTATATTAAGTAAATTTTATTCAGAAATGTATAGTTAGGGAGATATTGACGATTTTGTGAGTGAAATTCTCGATCATCTGTCACCCAATAGTTGCCATCAACCACCAGCAATACAACCGAGGTTATATAAACTCGCAATTTTCGCCTGAATCGATCATTTTGTTCCCGGTCGTCCAGCTTCAAGGAGGTAAGTCTCGTGTGCTCCCATTTTCCCCCATTGTTTCTCCTGAAAATAGAATAAATTAAGGTGTAATAGCTAAATAACGTGACTTATTTACCACCAGACCCGAATTTGTGGACAAGAGCTTGTCGTTTTCCCATAATACTTCATACGTTTGCATTAAATAAGGCCAGAAATGTGATGGAAAAAGCCGGCAGGTTTGACGAACATTCTGGAAGCCGGCACTTGATTGTTCGCTCAGTTCTACCTCCTTAACCCTTTCAATAAAACCATATGTCTCAATAGTATGGCGATCACTAGTAGATTTGATTCATTTAGGAAGAAATTGAGATCCAGATTATAAATTGATGGCATAAACTTAGGCTATATTCCCATGTGACTTTTCTAAACGGAATTGGGCTAAGTATTTTTTAACCTGAATATAATTTATAATTGATTAATTACCTATTAACCCACGAGTGATAGATGCCTTAATGATAACATGGAGGATTTAGTTAGAATATTTGAATTGGATTTTGAAAACTTAGGCAAACTAGCGAATCGAAGCCGGCTGACTGGACGCCTTGTGGTTATTTATCATTAAGGGAAGAGGGTAGTTTTTATGGAACCCCTTCTCCCTCATGTTTAGCCCCATTGCTTTCGAGATACGTTCGCCCCATTAGTTTGGAAATTTGAAGAACTTTCGTTTTTTTGTTTTCAATATTAAGACCTTTCGTGCTATTTAGGTGTCAATTTCTTTCCTGGCGAGCGAGAGCAAGCCTGTAATTTAAGAGGAATCGACCTTCGGCCGTGACATTTTTCTACCGAAAAATTTACAAATAAATCTTGAAAGGGGGTATAGGGGGTGTACTTTTAAGCTTGGAGGTCTAGCGAGGAAAATAAAACTTGAATGAATATAATAAATTAATAGATTAACAAAATAGCCACTGTCCCCTTAACCCTTTGAACATTGACCTATTGAGTTTCTTCTGGCTATCGTTAGAAGATTTTATAGTTTCAAAAGGGACTCCAGCAATTAACAGGCTTCTAATTATCTCTTAACCCTTTTTACTACCACATGTCCTTCTTAAACTGCACAAAATCTACATTATATAGAAACATGAAAGTGTTAGGACTCTGCTTGATCCACTTACCCATATGCGATCATTAATAACATTGCATTAATCAGTCAACACGTGCTTTATCGAATCACTTAATAGGTTAAAAGTTAAAATTATAGATATAGTGTTAATATAGTTCAGTGAAATGCTAGATAATCGACAAACAAGGCAGTAATTGGGGGCAGGAAACGGTCAGCCAACCTCCGCCATTTTGGTAACCAGTAGGGTGGTGATCCTATCTTTACACTCCAATATATCCATAGATTCCACACCCATAACACAAATTCGGTAATACTGGTGCAGGATATAGTTTACTCCATGGGTATAATTTACACAAATTAAATATCGCCCCGTTGTTTGATAATTGACAACAAAATGGCGGCCAAGGAAAATGATGGCCGTTCTCTCACAGCGCCTCCATTAACCACATGGCCGGTTATATTACAAGGATAAGGCCAGTTTAATTTTGCACCTGGCGGAAAACTCAATTCCTGTGCCGCTAACTTACCAATGCTTAGCGCCAAACAATGAACAGTTGTGGATCTGCATAGCCATACTATTAATACAAAGTTCTCATAAACAAAAACATATTTCGCTATAGCATGTTATTAGCGGAGTAGTGAACATGGGAGCATGACAATTTACCGCTGGCCGAAATATAACCGACTATGGATTACTTCTTCATAGTGCATTTAGCTCTTCCAATCTATCCACTTAGTTGAATGTTGCTAATGTTAAACAATTTGTGACTTTAAAGTTTGTTATCGATAATTAATGCCATTTTGAAAGTACTCAATGCTTCTGGATCATAATAATGCTAAGGTTTTTATCATTAACATGCTTAGTTACCAAATCTTCGCTGCATAATCAAGATAGGTACGGTCGCGCTAATAAGTAATGTCTCGGCTGTCATTTAGTTTGGCTCGCTCTGTGCTGTATTAATGTCTGCCAGATGTTGAATTGGGTGGGTAAGTGTAGGAACATGTTTGTATATCTCACTCGATATGAAGACATTAAGCTTAGATAATGCCGATACCAATTATTAATCAAAATATACCTGGTGCCGAGACATCACTTAATAGGCTGATTGTACATGTCAATTTACGGTCACCTAAGAATAACATCGATAACACCAATATAATGAAAGGGGAAGGTCTAATTTGGTGGTCGATTTTGTCATATTTCTTTTTAGTTTCCTCACTAGACTTCCAAACTTTAAAACACGTCCATTAGATCCCCCTTGAAATTAATTTTTACATTTTTCGATAGAAAAATTTCACGGCTGAAGGCCGGTTCCTGCACAATTACAGGCTCGCTATCGCTCGCCAGGAAATAAAATTGACACCTAAATGGCACGAAAGGTCTAAATATTGACAGACATGGGGCGAAAGGTAAAAAAAAGACAAATCAAACTAATGGGACAAACTTCTAAGATCTGAGAACTAATAGGGCTAAACATGAGGGAGAAGGGGGTCTAGAAAAACTACCAATCTCCCCTTAAGGCTTTTTAAAGATACTTTTATCCCTTTGATTCCTAGAGGTCTTTTCTAAACTACATAAATTCGTCCAATGATAGCCAGAATTATTGTTTTTAACACCAACCAACTTCACATTTAAACTCAATGAAATCAACAAATACATGTGGCACTCAGAGGACTCGAACCTAGGATACTCGCATCGAAATTCTGCACTGGTCAAAATACATCTTCTAAATATACACATATAATAATAATGCTAACACCAAGATGGTACAAATTTAAGAGACTAAGTTATTTTTGTCGTTTTGTTAGGTTAGGTTAAAAGGCTGTCCGGGGTCTCTTCAATTTTTACCCAAATTATATACAGTTATACTTGGCTGATTGAGATAAATGTTAACCATGTATTTTTGTCTTTTACAGATGTCGAACGATGATGGAAACTCCAACCAGACCACTCAACCAGTCTACCACCACCACCACCACCACCACCACCACGGCAACAATATCCTTTAATCCTAACCATCCTTTCCCACTGTGTTCTCTGTAAAGGGAAGTTTGATTTTGATTTTGTATATATATTTTTTTTTTCGTCCCAAGACCTTCAGTCAAGCTTAAATAAAATGCCTCGAAGACCCCCCTTAGAGATAATTTTGTACATTTTTCGATAGAAAAATGTACCAGCCGAAATAATAATAATAATAAGGCCAGTTTCTCATTAATTTCAGGCTCGCTAGCGCTCGCCAGGAAAAAAATAGATCGCTATATGGCACAGAAGGTCTTTAGTGCCAAACTAGAAGGTGAACTTCTTAGTCTCAAAATAACCTGGGCTAAACATGAGGGAGAAAGGGGCCGGAGCAAACTTCCCTTTAATCCTAACCATCCCCCCCCCCCCCCCCCCTTTCCTTCCATTGTCCTTGTCACCACCTCAACCACCTCCCTTATACTAACATGTGTACAGACATTACGTTAAATAGGCGGCAAATTTAAGGTAAGATTCTATTTAATACATTTCAGTGTAAATGATATACTTATTGTTTTGCAATAATTTATATATAAATAAATCTGGTATATATTTTTTTTACATTTGCTATAACTATAATATTTCCAATAACTTAACATAATTTTTGTATAATGACATATATATATTGAAATATAATATAATTAATCCATGCACTAATCTTTTTCTATCGTCGTTGGCTTCGAATTAGACAAGGTTTCTGGTAGGGATGCTGAGGTGAGGGGGGGGGGGGGGGTAGAGGGGGATAGCTCTAGTTAGTTCAAGGGGTAGGGATAGGTAGGGAGTCTGTTATAGGTTAGTATTGGTTAGGTGTTGCTCTATTCGGTTCGCTGAGGAGGTTGGTTAGAAGCTTAGTTAGTTTGGTTAGTTAGTTAGATATATTTAGTTAGTGTAGGTGTTTGGTGTTTGGTTTTCTTGTTGGTTGAAATCCGGCCGGTGCATTTCTGGTAGTCTGTTCGTTGGTTGTGAAGGTTGCAGGTTTTCAGATGATGTGGCGGCTTGCAGACTTGATGTGGCGGCTTGCAGACCTGATGTGGCAGTCTGCAGACCCGCTGTGGCCGATTTGCAGACCGATGTTGTTGCTGGCAGAACGGCGCTCCTGTAATAATTAAATATTTTATCAACAGGAATGAGCTGGATGGCCCGACGGAAGAGGAACAACGGTGAAATAAGGTATGCCAGAATCCTGTGACTAATGTAATGTTAAATCTTCCCAACAGGTTAGAGATGGGAGGACCGTCGCGATCTTACCCGACCCTGCCCAACCCAAGACGACCCGATACTCCAGGCATCACGACCACCTTGACTATGGTTGAGATATAATTTTTGTTGTTGCAAACATATTTATGAATTGATAAATTTTGAAAATCTGCATTATATCAGAAATATTGGCCTAATTGACCACTTGTGAGTTTCAGGCTATAAGGAAGCTTGGGCCGTATACAAAGTTATTAAACAGAAATGCAGTGATGTAGGTTTTTGATGGATAGAAAGTACGTGAATTTGGCTTTATGTACTTGTACTTTTGTAGATGTTTAGGTGACAATCACCACGGTCGATCTGGGGATCCGCCGCTAATGAGCTCGTCCTGGAATCTTTAAGACTCTAAATCTTACGATTCTTTACAGGACTGACCATGCCATTTTTATCGGCACTAGCTCAGAGAAGAGTGTTGAGAAGGGGTGTTGGAGAGAGAGGAAGGTGTTGGAGTGGCTTTGTTATGTGTGTTTTAGTCTGTATACGTCGTCAGGATGTCCCCTGACTGGGTACAAGCATGTGAAACATGCTAGGACGTACTACCGCACCCACTAAATGTCCGCCGTGGCAGGGATTCGATCCCGGGTCTTTCAGATTCACACGCAAGCGTGCTCACCACTTGACCACCACAGCTACTGTGTTTATATATGCAATACAACTCATATTTTAGCTCGTAATTCTGCTAAATGTCGATATAAAAAACTCAACTTCCTTATAGCTTGAAACTTGCAAGTGGTCAAATCCTTAAGCTGTAATATTAATATTGGATTTTCTAACAGATGTGAGGGGGAGAGGAAGTACAGTACAGTTGAGGCTCGGCGGAGGAAGACACTGCTGAAGACCAACTTAAGAAACCCAAACGGAGCCTTAACCACCTTCACCAACAAACTAGGGTAAGAACACAACAATATTAACCCCTTGAAGCTCTGACGCGTTTTAGCAGTTTATTTTGACTATCATTAGACGATTTTGTGCAGCTTAGGAAGGACCTGTGGGTATTAAAAGGGTAAAGACTATCTCCATCAACCCTCTGACTTCCATATACCCTTCCTAAACTGAATATAATCGTCTAATAGTAGCCAGAAAACAGAACAGAACAGAAACGCGTATTGGAGCTTGAAAGGGTTAATAGGGTTAATGGCTAATGGTTTATTTATTGGTACATAGATTTAATTATTTGTAAATTTGTTTCCTCCCTAGACATCCATCAAGCTTAAAAAACATCCCCAAGATCCCCCTTAGACAAATTTGTAAACTTTTCGGTAGAAAATTGTCCAGGCCGAAGGCCGGTTCCTCCTACATCAGACTTGGTATCACTCGCCAGGAAAATTAGTCTCCTAAATAGCACGAAAGGTCTTGATAATGACACAAATAGGTTGAAAGGTCTTAAAATCGCCAAAGTAATGGGCTGAACGTCTTATAATCGGCAAAGTAATGGGGCTAAACATGAAGGGGGACCAGAAAAATGACCCATCTCTCCTTAACAATATTAAAAGTTTAGGTTACCATGTGTATAGTTGTCTCCAAGTTCCCTTACCCTATCCCATATACAGTACAGTGCTGTATTCATTATATTATCAGCACCTATTGTTTAAGTTGTTTATTTAGAGTTTGGACCTCTTTAACAAATTCTGGTGTTCCATATACTGTATTAATACTAAAACACAGGGTTCATTACAAATACCTTATTTGTATTCAGAAATAGTTCTCTCAATCTCATAATTAACTTTCCAAAATTAGTTTAATGCCCACAGCTCACTCAAAGACAACTGCAGAGGTTGAAGTAACTAAACAAAGTTTCTAAACACCCCTGATGGTCACAAAGGCTTTTAAGTATCCCAGAAAGGGCGCAAATCGCGTCCTGTGCGTGAAAGGTTTAATACTAATATTGTGGAATTTAGTCACTGGATGGTCTATTTTTACTAGAAATAATAAACTTTGAACTTCTATAGGTAGGACACAACTTAGGATCATGTGACTTAAATGGCTTCAAACTCAGTGTGTCCAGGCATTTTGGCTCGAACGTCCCTTGATTTTGTCCCTGTCACTCTTTCAACTCTGGGGGGAGGCACTCGATACAGGCAGTTCTGCCTTTTGTCTCCCTCACTCGCATAGAAAAAAATCATGAAGGGTCAATAACAGTTCCCGCCACTGCATTACAATCTCCCCCCTGCTTTAACAAATTCAGAAGTATATATTCATAAACTAAACTGCAGATAATTTCAATAATAAAGGTTCTAAAATTGATACCCCTTATAACTGCAGGCTTATGTATAGTTACCAAAACCTGAACCTTGGACAATACGATAGAGGGCTGACTAGTTGCTCAACATCACAGGTTAAGGGAAGGTTTTTAGTTTGCTCCCTAGACCTCCATCAAGACCCCCCTTCGAGATAAATGTGTACATTTTTCGGTAGAAAAATATCCCGGTCGAAGGCAGTTTCTTCCAAAATGACAGGCTTGCTATCGTTCGCGAGGAAAAATTAGATACTTGAATGGCATGACAGGCCTTAATATTGACACATTGGGCCGAAAGGTCTTGAAATCGTCAAACTAATGGTCGACCGTCATAAAATCTCAAACTGAGCTAAAAGATAATGCAGTGGTGGCTTTAGTTATTGACGTTGTACAAATAAATTACTAATACTGACCTAATGTTTCAGATGTGTGGTAGACGTCCAACCTGAGGGAGGGACAACAGACGATGAAGACTGGTGGCCAAACACCTCTCCATCACAACTCTGCACTAGCCATCATATCGGGTCTGTCCCTAAAATGTTTTAATACAATCTTATTATGAAAGTCTATGCAATGTGATATTTTGAAGTTTGTTCTATAAAGTCAGTTGAAATTACTAGACTTAAATTTGAGTTAAAGGCTAGCTATGGATGTTAAATTAATGTTTGGTGCCCTTTTTGCCTGAAGAATAATTATCCTGGAGTACACACAGGCGGCTGACTCCTGCCTTAGTGGACTTAGGCCTTTGTAAGACCTAAATACCGGTACCAAACTTTATGCCATATCCCCCAAAGTATGATTAATTTTGATGGTTTCACTTTGCGAGTGGTCGAAGATTCCCTATAATCCTAAAATATTAAATCTTTTTATGCACAAGTGCGCGGAATTTCGATGAGAGTATCCTAGGTTCGAGTCCTTGGAGTGCCACATGTATTTGTTGATTTCATTGAGTTTAGAGGTGAAGTTGGTTGGTGGAAAAACAACTTAATAAATCATAATTCTTAAGATGGGATTTGGCGACTTTCAGTTCAATTATTATCATGGCACATAAGCTAAGCTATTTTGAAATGTGTGCATCCTGTAATTTCGAAGCTTGTTTGTATAACTTTAAATTAGTCAAACTTCTGGTCAGATTAAACTATTTTAAGATAATAATAATAATAATAATAATAATAATAATAATAATATACTTTGCCTATATTGGCCTAAGAACTTGAACAAATATTTGGTTGAAGTAGACCAGTTTAGTCATGCCTAATAAACTTCAAAATATTTCATAGACTATCATAAGTGGTGGACAGGGTATAGGCAGCAGCTTTATCTAACCAATTTTAAGTATTTCATACAAATGGCAACACTGATGTTTATTAAGTAATCATGAAACGGATCCTTCCCAAACTGAGATCTGTGGCAGTGGGTGACTGGTGAAAATTAACTAAATTCGCTAAATTAACTAGACTCGGTTCCCTGTAGGTAGGCAGAGATTTTTCTTAAGTAATTGTTTAGTTTTAATACACCATATTTTCAATATGATCAATGCTCCAACCAGATAATTTTAATCAGCTTTGGAAGAACCACTGGGAATGAAAGGTCCAACACAGTACTTAAACTAAACCTCTTATCTATGCCAGGCCTTTCCTAAGTTGAAAAAGTCCCGAGGTAGCAAAAATATAACCTAATTTGGCGTAATTTATTTGAAAGAACAAGTTTCCGTATGATCAGGTAAACAAAATTATTCTGGCTTTCACGAGACTCTATAGATCAGTTAAGGACCACAAGGAATCAACGGGGTACACATTATATCTACCTTTAGAATCCAACAGGTCCTTCCTAAACTGAGTAAAATTGTCTATGGGTACCCATAATAAAGTAAATAATCATAGTGACAGTATAACCAAAAACAATATTACTGACAGGTATTTACTAAACTCGGGGAATCAAGAGCTTAAGATTATCCAAATTAACACTCAAACTCTGACAGCTTCTTTTTTAAGTTAACTAAAATCGTCTGGAGGTAGCAATGATGAAAAAAGCATTTGAGTCATCTGCTTAAATGGGTTATGGAATTGGGTAATATTATAATAGATAATGATTAATACTACTGAATTAAAGTTTTCCACATCTGATTAGTGTTCACATTACGTAGCTCTTCAAAGATCCTGAGAAGTTATGTCTGTTAAAGTAACTTTGAGGAATATTTGCCTTGGCCATCTTGTAGTGGGAGTTTCCCAGGACGGGTCTTGAGTATATCGAGGTTTAAGTGCTTATGTTCTGAGTGTGGTGTCCAGAGTTCGAATCCCGGGAGGGCCATATGCTTTAATTAGTTTATTAAAGTACATTGGGGTTTGTATTTTATAGTAATGTTAAAGAACGGGGTGTTACTTATATCAAAATCAGTTTGATTGACTAGACTATAAACTAAATATTATAGTTGTATATACAGTACAGTAGATAGACCTTCCCTTGGTTATTAGATGTACCTTTATTTCCTTAGATGGGTTTATCATTATTAATATGCTTTCAAAGGGTAACTTATCAGACTGTAATTATTCCTCTATGCATACGTTCTATAAATTCATAAGTTTGTATTGTAATATCAGTGTTGCCAAATGTACGAATTTCCTTTAGTTCGATCTAGAAAAATGCTGCCAGTTAGTCGAAACCAAAATAGTTCGCCCAAAATCCTGCTCAAATACAGTGCAATTATAAGTTAAACCTTTTCCTTGACAGTCCTCATGTACTTCCAATAGCCTGTGCAACTAGTAAGATTTGTTTCACGTCATAGAAGTGTCGGCGAACTATTTATATTGACTGTACCCTTGTTAATATTAGTATGTAGTCACTTCAGTCTTGGAAGTTAATACAGTAGGTTTTATACTAATATGCAAAACACTGGAGACTAAGAAAATTATAATTGAGATATACTATGAAACTTCATTGTTTTCACTCGTATAATGTGACTAATTGAATTGAATCTATCTTAGTTAACCTGCCGAGACAGATGTAAATGCCATTGTAGATGAACAATTATCATAGACCAGCTTAGAATAAACTCAATATCGGTCTAAAGTAACTCCACGTAAAATACTTTGCAAATTTGTCCTTCACTGGAGAACAATATACTAGGCCTCTAATGTAATTGGTAAAACAGGCTGCTCATATTGTCACTGTACCACTTGTCTCACTGACGAATAAAACACAGGCCATTGTGACTACAAAATAATTACCAAGGGCCATCCAAATTTTGATTTAATGTTAATCCTAGGTAGACTCGGATGTAAGCTTTTAGATGGCCTTGATGAGCACCTATGCCTCGTTTTAAGCAGTTATGCCCATGATTCTATCAAAATATCTGCAAATATCAGTCCCCCCCCCCCCCATGGCTAAGGACTGTAATTTCATTTATAAGTTGTTGCAATACTTAACGTCAAGCCTACATGCCTAGCTAGACTCGTGATAAATATTAACGTAAATGGTTGTACTGTAAATTGGATTATTTCCTTAGGACTACTCCAAAGGTATTAAAGCCTATTCGTACAACGGATATAACTTTAGACCTATGACTCCTGTCTTTAGAATACTAGCAGTCCTAATGCTTTACTTAAAAGGTCCATTTGTTTAGGTAAATATTGATAACCGATAGTAAAGTCTTTGATAAATTTGTTCTACAGCTGGCATAGTTTTGTTTGTAGTGATTAAATCAATGTTTTCAGTAATCACATAAATTCTACAGGATAGTTATATAATCCTGTTTAGAGGAGTAAATTTAAACTTTAACCATTATTCTCCAGTGTTTGCCCAACTCTTGAATACTAGTATCAATAATTGCATTAACAATATGATAAGCACTTTACAGGAATTTGGTATAATTTTAGACTTTACGATCTAATTTAACTAGTTATAATTAGTTTCATTGGTTAATTAGTATTTAAATTTAATCTTTCAATGATTTGTTTAGCTTTCATAATTCCATTAATACAGATCTATACTGTAATTGTAAAGTAAAATGTCAATCATAAAGTTGATGCACTGATTTGGAATATATCAAGGAGTGAATGAAGGGTGGCCTACTCTGATGGGCACACTGTTTTATATCTCTTCTTTCTTTCCTTTTCTTAGGGGCCTCTTGTTCCCCTTGACTTATTAATGAAGTTAGGTAGACTGACTGACTGACCTCTTTTTCCCATACAACAATATTTAGTTTTGCTCACCGAATCGTCGCTGTTCGCTGCAATGGTGCCTCTCTCGCTCCACTGTTGAAGGGTCCATTGATGCTGTGGCAGTCGTTGATGTGTGTCCAATAGTCGCTTTGCTCTCGTCTGTCCACATCTTGTTTGAATCCCACCTTTCAACCTGAATAAAGTCATATTCAATAACTAGACTCATCACCATCCACTAATTTATCCTCACACTTCACTACCTACCAACTCAAATGGAATACCTACAACTTCATACTGAATACTCCAGCTCGCTCAATATCTCTCCATCTCTCAATATCTCTCCATATATATTCAACACATAAACATCTTCATAAAGACAGATAATATACCAAACAAATCTTAGTCAAAACAGATCAATTTGTTTGACCAACCATAGCAAGCAAGCTCCTACCTCATTGTTAATTCCTTGTCTGTTGTCTATGTACTCGGTCTGCTGTCTGTTGTCACCCGTTCTGCTGTCGTTGGCCCGTTCTGCTGTGCCTAGCCTTTTCTGTTGTCTGCTGTATCTGCTTTACTCCTACCGTTGTCCTTCTTGATACTGTCTGCTCATATCCCGTACTTGACACCGACGACTTCTTGACTGCTTCCTGACAATAAAATATACATTACAAATATATTCCTGACTTTTCTTATGTGTGTTTGGGGGCGTGTTGCAGGGAGGGTATTGATGTACCAGGGAAGGAGGGAGGATAATAGATTTAGCCAGAATACAGAATAGAACTAGTGTGCACAATAGAACAGAATAGAACAAACTAGGGCTGAAGGGAAGGTCTATCTGGGATGGGGATAGGATGAACTACCAGGGAAGGGAAAGGGAAAAACTCGTAGCGGGTGTGGAATGGTTATATAGGAGACTGAACGAAAAATATTAATATATAACAAAAAACTAGAACCCCCCATCCTCCCGAGTCTCCCCCCCCCCTCCCAGGACCCCATCCTATCCCTGGTACCCCCCACCCAACCCCTGGGTCCCCCTCAGGACCCCCCCCTACCCCCCCTCTACCCCCTCAGGCCCCCCCCCCTCTACCCCCTCAGGACCCCCCTCCCCCCTTAGGAACCCCACCTCGACGCCCCCTCAGGACCCTCCCCCCCCCTTGTACCCCCCTCAGGACCCTCCCCCCCCTTCTACCCCCCTCAGGACCCCCGACCCCCTCATTGAAACTCCTGTATTTCTGGTGCCTCAATATTTTAATCTTTTTACAGATGTGATGTGTTGCTGCGACCAGACTGAGGACCCTGGACCAATGGACAACGCTACCTTAATAAAAATAAAGAAAATATTTGAGTCTTGCCTATTGATTCCAACCTGTTGATGTAATCCAATATTGTAGATAAATCTGATATATTTCTGATGGTTATTCATATTAACTTTGAATGCAAAAAATTAAACTAATTATTATTGTAATCCAATATCGTAGAAATATTTTTGGATAACGATTACTGAAATTAAACTGAAATCAATAAGAATAGCAAAGCCAATTAAACTAATATTAAAGGCTTGAAATCCAACTTAAATTAATTAATCTTCATTTTTGAATGAATAGAACAAACCATTACAACACGCCAATACCCTCGATAAATTGAAAGAAAACTTTACAAATTATTATAAATACAAGTTTTAAATATTGGAATACATTGCCAGATAATAGAAACGGTAAGTTCACGAAACCAACTACAAAATAAAATGTCTGGGTGAGGGTGAGGAGGGATGACTGGGTGAGGGTGAGGAGGGATGACTGGGTGAGGGTGAGGAAGGACTGGGTGAGGGTGAGGAGGGATGACTGGGTGAGGGTGAGGAGGGATGACTGGGTGAGGGTGAGGAGGGATGACTGGGTGAGGGTGAGGAGGGATGACTGGGTGAGGAGGGATGACTGGGTGAGGGTGAGGAGGGATGACTGGGTGAGGGTGAGGAGGGATGACTGGGTGAGGGTGAGGAGGGATGACTGGGTGAGGGTGAGGAGGGATGTCTGGGTGAGGGTGAGGAGGGATGACTGGGTGAGGGTGAGGAGGGATGACTGGGTGAGGGTGAGGGGATGACTGGGTGAGGGTGAGGAGGGAGGACTGGGTGAGGGTGAGGAGGGATGACTGGGTGAGGGTGAGGAGGGATGACTGGGTGAGGAGGGATGACTGGGTGAGAGGGATGACGAGGAGGGATGACTGGGTGAGGGTGAGGAGGGATGACTGTTGAGGGTGAGCAGGGAGGACGGGGTGAGGGCGAGGAGGGAAGACTGGGTGAGGGAGAGGAGGGAAGACTGGGTGAGGGTGAAGAGGGATGACAGGGTGAGGGTGAGGAGGGATGACTGGGTGAGGGTGAGGAGGGATGACTGGGTGAGGGTGAGGAGGGATGACTGGGTGAGGGTGAGAGGGATGACTGGGTGAGGGTGAGGAGGGATACTTTAATACCTAATATATGACTAGATGACTTGGTGAGGGTAGAGAATGGTGACATGGGTAGCAATATATAGTGATTTAGAGATATATAGACATTGGTAGATATACACGTACATATTACATAATATACATTAGATATACAATATATAGTTATACATACATAGTTACTGGGAAGAATAGATCAGTAGATATACATAGATCATATATATACATACATAATTACAATTACAATAAAACATCCTAATAATACTTAAATATACATTACCTAAAATAACATGAACAGTTCTATGGGATACGGCCAGTAAAAACAAATGCATGGGGATACGAGAGATTGAATCCTAATTTGCACATAGCTCCAGTCACATAACTTTAGGATATCAATTAACTTTGGGATAGGCAATACTTTGATAGACAACCACATGTCATATTGAGAACACTGAACACTACCAACACACCAAATCTTAGAACACACCAAATCACTGCCAAAACACCAAATGCCACTGTCAACACACAACTACCACAGACTTAATTCACTGCCAACACATCAATAACTACCAACACTTCAAATAACCCAATTCAACACATTTCACTGCCAACACACATGCTTATTTATTGTACATGGCTCCAGTTGCATAATACCTTCAATGATTAAATTAACCAACACCTATACACCACGTAATTACCAAGACCACTGAATACTGCCAACACTTAATCACACTGCCAACATTTAGATTCAATGATTGTCAACTCTTATCTCTGCCAACAATCTACACTCTACTTTGCCAACAGTCGTACACACAAAATTGGCATATAACTACCTTACCGTAATTTGACCGTACACTTTTAACACCTAAACATACACTTACTCAAATAATGAATATATCTCTACCCTACGTTCATCACGTACTCTGCCAGCATTCACAAATATCACACTTCCAATGCACACTAATCACAATGCCACCCGACTTTCTCATTTTGCCAACATCCCTACTCCACTTAACACTACTAAATCACACCACACGAAGAAAAACTTGCAATAATTCGGAGCCCCAACCTCCCCCCAAAAGCTGCCCACTATACATAAGCTAGTGTCAAAATTATTGAACACTACTTCATAAACAGAATAGGCTAGAATTAGGCTATAAACTAGTAGATAGTTAACATTATTATTATAACACCGGCTTACCTCAGTACTGCCTGGTGGGAGAGGGAGATAGTCCAGGTGTAGACATGTTAACTTGGCTGATGAACTAGATTGAACCGGAGAAGAATTATATATAGACGGCACACTTAAGAACATTGAAAAAAATATAAAAGTATTACTTAACAGCTTGGCTATTAAACAAAAGTTAAACTGAAATCAATGATTAAGAATTATAAAAAATGCCAACTGCATTGCCAATGAAACTATATTATAAGCTTAAAATCCAAAATAAATCTATATGAAAAATTCCCGAAAGCCCAATGGTTATTGGAAAATTAATAATTATAAAGATGTACTTAAAGAACATTACTGTACATATAAATATTGGGCAAATAATGTAGTGAACCAAAAGTTATACTATGGTCACAAAGCCAAGTTCGGTATAAAGTACTTTAGGTACGTAATATAAAAGCAAAACTTTGTTCATTTGTTATAAGATATATAAAACCAGTAAGGGTAATACAAAAATAACTAAGTATTAAAAGTATATGATTTTTGTAAGATAATATACAAATGTATGTCCGACTCTGATCAATAAAATACTAAGTCTATATATTCTTTTTAATATCCATTATATTTTTGTTTGTCCTGTTATTTAAAGTTTATATACTGTATGTACAGTGTTTTGTAAGATATTATACAAATGTATGTCTGACTGATCAATAAAATACTAAGTCGATATATTCTTTTTAATATCCATTATAATTTGTTTGTTATTACAAGTTCATTATATTTTTAAGTTATATATAATTATTACTTTAAGTTATTCAAGTATAGTTTTTCTAAGTTCTTTTCATATTCAGTATATTTTCTAAGTCCATATATTGGAACTTAATTTATAATTGAGAACTATTTTTTTCTAAGTTCTCTTCATATTCAGTATATTTTCTCAGTTCTCTTATGTGTATAGTTTCATATTTTATTTATTTTTGTTTCTAAGTCCATATATTGGAATTTTATTTATAATTGAGAACTAGTTTTTCTAAGTTAATTGTTTTATTTTATAAGTTCTCTTTTCATTTATTTTTTCTAAGTCCATATATTGGAACTTTATTTATAATTGAGAACTATTTTTCTAAGTTTTTATCAGTTATAAAAGTCATAGCTTATAATATAGTGATCAATAAAAGATAGAAGTTATTTTTTTGTTTTATTAAGCAAAGTTCGCGTGACAAAGACGATATATAACAATATTATATCAAGTGAAGTTAATAGCAAATACAGAGTTATGAATTCAAGTGATAGAATATATCATAAGTTACATTTAAGGCAAATACAATCATTATTGAAATTAAAGCAAAGCAAAATATTGAAGCTGAAGGAGGGAACCAACTCGGGGAAGAAGGGGGGGAGAGGGGACATCATCAAAGCAACAAAACTGTGAAGTAATAAGAAAAATAGCAAAGATTAGAGTAAAGGTAATAAAACCTATCTCATCTGAAAGGGAAAAATAGATTAGCCTAACCTAACACACACCATTCATACCATGCAACTACGACTACTTACTACGACTACTAACTACGACTACTACTACGACGACTACTAACTACGACTACTTACTACGACTACGACTACGACTACATACTACGACTACTTACTACGACTACATACTACGACTACTTACTACGACTACTTACTACGACTACATACTACGACTACATACTACGACTACTTACTACGACTACATACTACGACTACATACTACGACTACAGACTACGACTACGACTACTCCTAACCTAACCACCACCATTACGACTACATACTACGACTACATACTATGACTACAACTAACTACTACTAACTACAACTAACTACAAACAAAACACAACTATCACTCCCCTTGAATCGTAGTGGCGTGGGCAGTCTCTAGCAGCGGCGGTAGAGTCCTAAGGCAGCAACCGGCAGAGTCCGCAGGCAGCAGAGTCCGCAGGCAGCAGAGTCCACAAGCAGCAGAGTCCACAGGCAGCAGAGTCCACGGGCAGCCACCCCAATCCTGAAAAACAAGAAACAAAACATTAATTTGGGCAATAGATTGACAAGCGCTGAGATCATATATAATCAATTAAACAATACTATGTTCACGACAAGTAGGCCAGTAATTAGTTTTGTCTTTGAATGTTCAACAGTTACATTAACATATGGAAATAAGATACTAATTATTCAGCGACGATTATGATGCATATTTCTAGTAAACTTTTTAACTTTCAAATTGTGGAAATAAAAACTGATTATTGGCCTATGTGTCATGCACAGAGTATAATGAGTTGGGCAGTAACTCACCCCAGACAGTTCGTAGGTTGTGGTGGCAGAGTCCATAGTTAGGGGATGGTGTTGGTAGCTTGTGGTGTGTTGGTAGAGTCCATAGTTGTTGGCAGTCTCGTAGAGCTGGCAGAGTTCACAAGCAGATCCTGAAAACAAGAAACAATAAATTAATTTGGGCAATAGATTACCAAGATGAGAGCTCACATAAATCATAAATAAAACTACTATTTTTCACAAATGGAATGTTTTTCAGTAATGCGAGGTAAGCAACGAAATACGATGGTATTATCAAGCATCAATAATGAAAGGAATAGTTATAAACTTTCTGATTATGTCTAATTATCAATAATATTGCGGGATATGTTAACAGTACAAAAGAACCGAGTTGCATTTAAACGTCTCTACTGAACTGGGTTGTATAGAAAACGGTAGTGCTCGCGTTGGTCCTGGGGCTGGCTGGCTGCCTGAGTCACCCAAAAACGCCTAAAACGCCCGAAATCACCACGCCCAAAATAACGCTACAGCATTCTAACCTACACCAATGGATTTACCGCATCATTTTAGACTTTCTTTATACTTTTTTCTTTGCTGGACTTGTGTCAGATTCTCCAAATTCGCCTCCCCTGAGCCAAGAATCGAAATTTTCAGTCACAAATTTGAAAGTCCATTAACTTTTGCAATTTTCGAGTTACAAGGCTGAGACTTTGACAATGAGTAGTTCTAGTTGTTCAGAGAAATGCACTTTCTCAGATTTTTCAATTTGTATTTTGTTCGAGAGATATGAATAAATTAGTGCAGCTTTACAAATGAAACGTGAACTATACGTAAATGTGGTTGAAAGCAGTTGTTCCTTCACACAATTATGCACTTAATTATATATTCCGTTCTATATGAAAATTCACAACAGTAAGAAACTGTAATAACAAGTGAATAATGTAGATATTGAAGTACTTGGTGATCCACGCACTCTGGCTGCCTGGTGCAAAGTCCAGCTAAAATCGCCCTAATTCACCACGCCCAAATTAACCTACACTTTTCTAACTTATGCCATTCGATTTACCGCATAATTTAACCCTTTCATTAAACGTTTTTTATACAACTTGTCACAGGTTTTCTCTATCCACATTCGTAAGTCCACAAATCGCACTTTTTTCAACAAGTCAGAATTCTTATACAATAATCTTGATCTCTGACCTCTCTGTAACTCAAAAGGGCCTAGAGCAAACTGGCTGTAAATATCCACACACCTATTTCTTGGTGGACTCTTCCCAAATGATAGAAACGTCAGCCCGATTGCTTTCATTAATTTCGAGTTATAAGCAGTTAACCCTTTCAAGCTCCAAAACGCATTTCTTTTCTGTGTTCTGGCAATTATTAGACGATTTTATTCAGATTAGGAAGGGTATGTGGAAGTCAGAGGGTTGATTGAGAGAGTCTTTACCCTTTTAATACCCACAGATCCTTCTTAAGCTGCATAAAATCGTCTAATGATAACCAAAATATACTGCTAAAACGCGTCAGAGCTTCAGAGGTTAAGGGGTCAACATTATTGTCAAGTTCGCTGGCGCTACCTATATTTGTATATGTGTCTTGATAGCGTAATGCATAGTGCGCGGAATTTCGATGTGAGTATCCTGGGTTCGAGTCCTCGGAGTGCCACATGTATTTGTTGACTTCATTAATTGAGTTTAGATGTAAAAAACATAATAATATTTCATATTTCTCGTACTTGTTGAACATTCAATTTGTGAAAAAGAAACTCATTATTGGCCTATTTGTCGCGAACAGAGTATATAACTATATATATTGTAATAAATTAAGCAGTAACTCACCCCAGGCAGTTGGTAGGTTGGGATGTGTTGGCAGTTGGTAGGTTGGGATGTGTTGGCAGTTGGTAGGTTGGGATGTGTTGGCAGTAGGAGGTTGGGATGTGTTGGCAGAGTCCATTATCTCGCAGTGTTGGCAGTAGGTAGGTTGGGATGTGTTGGCAGTAGGAGGTTGGGATGTGTTGGCAGAGTCCATTATCTCACAGTGTTGGCAGTTGGTAGGTTGGGATGTGTTGGCAGTAGGAGGTTGGGATGTGTTGGCAGAGTCCATTATCTCGCAGTGTTGGCAGTTGGTAGGTTGGGATGTGTTGGCAGTAGGAGGTTGGGATGTGTTGGCAGAGTCCATTATCTCGCAGTGTCAGTTGGTAGGTTGGGATGGCAGTAGGAGGTTGGGATGTGTTGTCAGAGTCCATTATCTCGCAGTGTTGGCAGTTGCGTAGAGTTGGCAGGCAACAACTCAAATCCTGAAAAAGAGAAGAATACAAATAATTAATAATCGATTAGAATATTCGACTACGAAATAGTTAATAGTACCGGTTCTAAATATTAGTAATAAGGACTATTAATCACTAAAATACGCGACTGAGAAACATTAACAAAAGTACGGATCTTTAAAATTAATTAAATAAAGACTAACCCTTTCACGCATATGACGCGATTTTGAGCCTATAGGGGATACTTTAAAGCCTTTGTTACCATCAGGGGTATTTAGAAACCTTTAGTTTAGTTACTTCAACCTCTGTAGTTGTCTTTGAGTTAGCTGTGGGCAGAAAACTAATTTTGGAGAGGTAATTATAAGAGTGAGAGAACTCAAATTTGTATTGCTAATCTGGCAACCTCTGCGTCATAAATGCGTGAAAGTATTTACAAACTGCAGGATATGTTGACAGTACAAAGAACCGAGTTGCATATAAATGTCTCTGCTGAACTGGGTTGTATAGAAAACGGTAGCCCGCATTGGTCGTGGGGCTGGCTGGCTGCCTGAGTCGCCCGAAATCCGCCCAAAACGCCCGAAATCACCACGCCCAAAATAACGCTACAGTATTCTAACCTACACCAATGGATTTACCGCATTATTTTAGACTTTCTTTATACTTTTTTCTTTGCTGGACTTGTGTCAGTTTCTCTATATTCGCTTCCCCTGAGCCAAGAATCGAAATTTTCAGTCACAAATTTGAAAGTCCAGTAACTTGTGTAGTTTTTGAGTTACAAGGTTGAGACTTTGACAATAGGTAGTTCGATTTATTTCTAGAATTGAATTTTTTCAGATTTTTAAATTTTTGTATTTAAAGAAAGTTACGAATAAATTAGTGCTGCTTTATTCATAAAACGTGAATCATAAGTAAATGTGGTTGAAATTAGTGGTTTATTCACACAAATATGCACTCAATAATATAGTCCGTTTCATAAACACCCTTAACAAATAAATAATATTCAATAATAACCGAATAATACAAATAATAAAGGACTTGGTGATCCACGCGCGCTGGGCTAGTCTGGCTGTCTGGCCCAATAACTTCCCAAAACGCCCGAATTTACTACGCCCAAAATTAACGCTACACCTTTCTAACCTACACCAATCGATTTACCACATCATTTTAGCCTACCTTCTCTACATTTTAATTTGCTGGACTTGTGTCAGTTTCTCGAAATTCGCCTTCCCTGAACCAAGAATCGAAATTTTCAGTCTCAAATTTGCAAGGCCATTTGTAACTAAGTACCGGTAATTGGTAACATTATTTGCAAGTCTATTTGTAACTAAGTACCGGTAATTGGTAACATTATTTGCAAGTCCATTTGTAACTAAGTACCGGTAATTGGTAACATTATTTTGTATTTACGCAATGTGCTACTTATTTATACATTCTGTCTCAGATTAATCCATAACAAACGAAAAACGTAATATAAAAGAAGAACTTAGTATTAAAGTACTGACTATCCACGCACTCTAAACCTTGATTTTTTAACCCCTTGAAGCTCTGACGCGTTTTAGCAGATTATTTTGGCTATCATTAGACGATGTTATGCAGCTTAGGAAGGATCTGTGGGTATTGAAAGGGTAAAGGCTATCTCAATCAACCCTCTGACTTCCATATACCTTTCCTAATCTGAATAAAATCGTCTAATAATTACCAGAAAACAAAAGAAATGCGTCTTGGATCTTGAAAGGGTTAAGTTAATGTGTGTGATTATCTATTCATCAACTCTGCGTAAGTTAGGAGGGTTGAGATAGTCTTTTACCTCAATAATTCCAACAGATCCTTCCTAAGCTGTATAAAATCGTCTCTTGACAGCCAGAAAAACTGCTAAACTGCGTCATAATCTTCAAAGGGTTAAATTTAGCCTTATACCAAGGGATCAATAACTTACCTTGGGTTAGTTGTGGTAGTGGTGGTCGTAGTGGTAGAGATCGTACTGGTGGTAGTTGTGGTCGAGATGTTCTGCTGGTTGTTGTGGTATTGGTGGTTGTTGAGGTGGTATTGGTGGTTGTTGAGGTAGTGGTGGTGGTGGTGGTTGTTGTGGTGGTGGTGGTGGTTGTTGTGGTAGTGGTGGTGGTGGTGATGGTGGTTGTTGTGGTAGTGGTGGTGGTGGTGGTTGTTGTGGTAGTGGTGGTGGTAGCAGGTGGTGGTGGTTGTGGTATAGATGGCACTGGTACTAGTTTCGGTAGAGATGTTTATTTCATTTGATTTTTGTTTTCTCTTAACTGTAATTAATGGTGGTAGTCGTGGTGGTGGTAGTCGCCGAGGTAGTAAACGTAGTGGTTGTAGTAGTGGTTGTAGTTGTGGTAGCTGATATGGTGGTAGCCGTGGTAGTAGCTGTGGTGGTGGTGGTGGTGGTGGTGGTAGACATAGTTGTGGTAGCCGTGGTGGAAATAGTAGTGGTGGTTATAGTGGTAACCATTTTCGTGGTGGTAGTAGTTGAGGTGATTATAGTGGTAGTGGCGGTAATTGTGGTAGCTGTAGTGGTTTTAATGGGGTGGGAGCTGTGGCAGCCGTGGTAGTAGTAGTGATGGTAGTTGTGGTATCTGGTTGTAGTCGTGGTAGCTGTGGTTGTAGTCGTGGTAGTTGTGGTACCTGTGGTGGTAGTCGTAGTGTTGGTGATCTTCTTTCGGCTGTTTCTCTTAGGGGTCGCCACAGCAGATCACTCGCCTCCATCTCACGCTGTCCCCTGCTATCACACCAACATGTCCTCTCTCACTGCATCCATGATCCTCCTCTTTGGCTTTCCTCTTTTAGTTTTGCCTGGTAGCTCCATCCCAAGCATCCTTCTCCCAACATACTCCACATCCCTCCTCTGCACATGTCCAAACCACCTTCCGGCTCAATCTCGCCTCTCTCGCTTTGTCCCGTCGTACATGCGCTGTCCCTCTAATATACTCATTTCTAATTCTGTCCATCCTTGTCACTCCAAAAGAAAATCGCAGCATCTTCAACTCTGCTACCCCTCCAACTCTGCCACCCGTCTTGTTGCCAATGCCACCGTCTCCATACCGTACACCATAGCTGGTCTCACTACCGTCTTGTATACTTTCGCTTTCACTTTTGCAGAAACCCTTCTATAGCAGATTACTCCAGCTGTCACCCTTATCCACCCATTCCACTCGGCCGGCACCTTAGTGTTGGTGGTTAGTGGTGGTAATGGTACCTGTGGTAGTAGTTGTGGTAGCTGTGGTGGTAGTCGTTGTAGTTGTGGTGGTAGCGGTGTTGGCAGTAGTCGTCGTGATGGTAGCGTTGACAGTTAATAGTGATCGTTCTGGTGGTAGCGGTGTTGGCAGTAGTCGCAGTAGTAGTCGTGGTGGTAGTAGTTGTGATAGCCGTTGTAGTAGCCGTGGTAGTAGTTGTGGTGGTAGCGGTGTTGGCAGTAGTCGTAGTGGTGGTGGTAGCGTTGGCAGTTAATACGTAAGCACCAAAACCCACACATTCTGGAAGGAAGAATTATAATCATTAGTAACATTGTCAGATTTCTAATACCGGTAAAATAAAAATTCATTAAGGGGAGATGGGTCGTTTTTCTGGTCCACTTCTCCCTCATGTTTAGCCTCATTAGTATTCAGATTGCATGACGTTCAGCCCATTAAATAAATACATACATACATACATACATACACCTCTTCCATATCCTTGATTATTTAACCCTTTGAAGATTGTGACGCATTTTAACAGTTTATTCTGGCTATCGATAGACGATTTAATATAATTTAGGAAGTATATGTGGGAATTATATGGGTAAAGACTATCTCAACTAACCCTCTGGCTTCCATATGCCCTTCCCAATCTGAATAAAATCATCTAATAATAGCCCGAAAACAGAAAAAGCGTCATGGTATCGTCTAAGAGTTAAGTGTGTACCGGTATAGCATTAAAGTGATAAAGTCTACGGACCCTACACATACACAACCCCTATCATTGTCGGTGGTAGTTACTATAGATATATCGTATGCCTAGCCAGTTAATATGGTGTGTTATTAGTTGAGATAGCAATGAAAAGTATTAGCACATTATTACACCACAATAATTGATATTAAAACAATTAGTGGAATATAATACAAACACATAGAAACTGCATACTGTCCATTAAGTATTGAGGGATGGATGGATGCAGTGGGAGGAAGGGAGGGAGGGTGGGAGATGGATGTAGTGGGGAGGAAGGGAGGGAAGGTGGGAGATGGATGTAGTGGGATGAGGGAGGGAGGGATGCATGCAGTGGGGAGGGAGGGAGGGAGGAAGGGGGATGAATGCAGTGGGGAGGGAGGGAGGAAGGGGGATGAAAGCAGTGGGGAGGGCAGGGGGATGAATGCAGTGGGGAGGGAGGAGAATTAATGCAGTGGGGAGGAGGGTGGGTGGGCCATAAATGGAGTACGGAGGGAGGGAGGTGGATAGAAAAACATTAATAAACTGGTATTGAAAGGGTATACACAAAGGGAAACAAGTCACTCCGGCCCACAGATCTTCCGGTTCCAGTAACTCCGGCCCTATAATTACTTTGGTCAAAACTCTTGCTATTCTATGGACTAGCGTATCAGAAGATGGGACTTCCTTGGACCCTTCCCTGCTGTTTAGGCTGGGGGTTTGGGAAGCCTACCAGGTGAAATAACTATGCCCTGTCGGGTGAGGACTGGTCCTCTCCAGAGTGAATAGGGCCATGTGAGGGTTGCTATGGACGTGTAGGTTGCTAGGGTCATGTGGTGAGGGTTGCTATGGACGTGTAGGCTGCTAGGGTCATGTGGTGAGGGTTGCTATGGACGTGTAGGCTGCTAGGGTCATGTGGTGAGGGTTGCTATGGACGTGTAGGTTGCTAGGGTCATGTGGTGAGGGTTGCTATGGACGTGTAGGCTGCTAGGGTCATGTGGTGAGGGTTGCTATGGACGTGTGGGTTGCTATGGACATGTGTTGGTTGCTAGGGCTGCGTGCTAGACTTGCGCGCTGTGTGTGGTGTGGGGGAGGAGTCGAGGTGTTGGTTGCTTGTCACTGCTCTGGTCCGAGATGCCTCCATGCCGTTCCTAGGGATATATTTGGGTTGCTAGGGACATGTTGTGTGCGTTGCTAAGGACATACTGGGTTGGTTGCTAGGACTGCGTGGGAGACTTGCGCGCTGTGTGTGGTGTGGGGAGGAGCTTAACCCTTTCACGCACATATGACGCAGAGGTTGCCAGATTAGCAATAAGAAATAGAGTTCTCTCACTCTTATAATTACCTCTCCAAAATTAGTTTTCTGCCCACAGCTAACTCAAACACAACTGCAGAGGTTGAAGTAACTAAACTAAAGGTTTCTAAATACCCCTGATGGTAACAAAGGCTTTAAAGTATCCCCAATAGGCTCAAAATCGCGTCATATGTCGGAGAGGGTTAAGTGTTGGTTGTTGTCACTGTTCTGGTTCGAGATGCCCCCCATGCCGTGTTGTCCTCTTGCATTGTGAGGATTTCAAGGGGTGTCCACCGTGTCTGTAGGGCTACTTGTCTTGGATACGCTGTTAAACCCTTTCAGTATCCGGGGAAACTTTTCACTTTACTGTGGTGTGTGTGTGTGTGTGTGTGTGTTGGGTGAGAGGGGGCCTCAACATATCCTGTATCCATTTTTTTTAGTCTATGCCCAAAACTCAATTCTTTTCTGTGGGTTTCGAGGGGTTGGGCGAGAGGGAGCATCCGGATAAGTACAGAATTACCGAGAGAGAGAGAGAGAGATAATTTTGTTGTTGTATTCTATTTTATAAGGCCATCAGAAAATCAACTGAACTCTCTTGACTCCCACAATAATCAAATTCCTTCCTAAACTAAATATAATCGACTATATCTTTCATATATTATATCCGTGTGGTTTGTATACAGGGAGGCCGGTGTGACTAGGGCCGGTAAAACAAGGGGCCGGAATGAATTGTAATCTAAAAAAGGTGTTGGTGGTGTAATGGTTTAGGTGCTTATGTTCTGGGTGTGGTGTCCCGAGTTGGAATCCCGGGAGGACCATATGCTTTCATTAGTGTATTCAAGTGCATTGAGGTTTGTAGTTGATGATTAATGTTAAGAACGGGGTGTTACTTAATTTATATACAATACAGTAACTGGATATATTGATAGTGATTTACCCTTCTATACTTATATTGGGAGGCCGGTTCACATTTTATCCTTAACACTGGTCTGGCAGCTTATTAGGTCAACTTTTAAGATAGTTCGGTTACCAAAATTCATCTACCATCAGTCTAGTTTACGATACCAGGGCGAAATACTCCAGAAATGTTGCCAGAAAAATGTTGATCATCGAATGTTGACTATAAAGGCTCTCGTGTGATACCAGCTTAAAGGTTCCGGCCGTAAGTGGTAATGGTAGCTTGGTATGAGTTTGCTTTTGCTAACATAATACCTATTATGTAATTCTTTACCGTATTTCTCCTTTACAAACCTTACTGGATTGTCTGATAATTACGAGATTAGGAACCTATACAATACTTAATGAAGCTTAGTTTACCAGATTACAAGATAGAAGATGCTGATCACGAATGACTGGTAAGTGATTTTCGGACAAGGTTATTTTTTAAATGGGCCTCCACTCCCCTCCTTAATAATATGGTCTAGTTTGGGGGGGATGACTGACCCCATATACTGATGATTACAATACGTCGTTAGGGGGGTAGGGGAGGGGGAGGGAGGGGAAGAGGGGGGTGGCAAAGTCCCCCTTCAACATATCCTGTATCAATTTTTTTAGTCTATGCTTAAAACTCAGTTTTCTCTGGGTTTCGGGGGGGGGGGGGGCATACGGATAAGTAAACCGAGAGAGAGAGAGTAAAAGAGAGAGAGAGTAAAAGAGAGAGAGCGAGTGCAAGAGAGTGAGAGAGAGCGAGTGAGAGAGAGAGCGAGTGCAAGAGAATGAGAGAGTGAGAGCGAGAGAAAGAGGGAGAGCGAGGAGAGAAGAGGAGAAAGAGAGCAAGAGAAAGAGTGAGAGCGAGAAAGAGTGAGAGCGAGAGAGAGAGAGTGAGAGTGAGAGCGAGAGAAAGAGAGAGCGAGAGATGAGAGAGAGAGCGAGAGGATGAGAGCGACAGAGAGTGAGAGCGAGTGAGTGTGAGAGCGAGAGAGAGAGTGTGAGAGCGAGAGAGAGTGTGAGAGCGAGAGAGAGTGTGAGAGCGAGAGAGAGAGTGTGAGAGCGAGAGAGAGAGAGTGTGAGAGCGAGAGAGAGAGAGTGTGAGAGCGAGAGAGAGAGAGTGTGAGAGAGAGAGTGTGAGAGCGAGAGAGAGAGTGTGAGAGCGAGAGAGAGAGTGTGAGAGCGAGAGAGAGAGAGTGTGTGAGAGCGAGAGAGAGAGTGTGAGAGCGAGAGAAAGAGAGAGTGAGAGCGAGAGCGTGTGAGAGCAAGAGAGAGAGTGAGAGCGAGAGAGAGTGTGAGAGCGAGAGAGAGAGTGTGAGAGCGAGAGAGAGAGTGTGAGAGCGAGAGAGAGAGTGTGAGAGCGAGAGAGTGTGAGAGCGAGAGAGTGTGAGAGCGAGAGAGTGTGAGAGCGAGAGAGAGAGTGTGAGAGCGAGAGCGAGAGAGAGAGTGTGAGAGCGAGAGAGAGAGTGTGAGAGCGAGAGAGAGAGTGTGAGAGCGAGAGAGAGTGTGAGAGCGAGAGAGAGAGTGTGAGAGCGAGAGAGAGAGTGTGAGAGCGAGAGAGAGAGTGTGAGAGCGAGAGAGAGTGTGAGAGCGAGAGAGTGTGAGAGCGAGAGAGTGTGAGAGCGAGAGAGTGTGAGCGAGTGTGAGCGAGAGTGTGAGAGCGAGAGCGAGAGTGTGAGAGCCAGAGAGAGTGTGAGAGCCAGAGAGAGTGTGAGAGCCAGAGAGAGTGTGAGAGCCAGAGAGAGTGTGAGAGCGAGCAAGAGTGAGAGCGAGATAAAGAGAGCGAGAGGATATTTACGAGACTACCACGAATTATAGGTTAATGTGTTCATTTGGAATAAAACTCAATTTCACCATTATTGTGTTGTCCTCTGATATACAGTGGTGTTTTATAGTGGAAACAATCGGAAATTAGTCTTTACCCAATATACAACCATGTTAACCCTTTCACGCACAGGACGCGATTTGGATAATATTCAAGGACACTACATCTGCGCTATTAGACACAATCTATTAAGGAAAATAGGGACCAATAGACTAGCCATATTTTTCTCATTATAGTCCGCATGGAGGAATTTTGCTATCGACAACTTGAATAAGGGGGGGGGGGGGGGCGCTAATTAGGGGTTAGCCCCACAACTTTGATGAAATAAGTGCAGAATAATGGCGTCGCCGTTGTCTGCAGGGTGAATTTAGGTTTTAAAGTGCTTGGGAGAGAGGTACCCTGACCAGGATTCGAACCCACTCACTCCAGGTATATGTGGGAGAGTTGGTCACCTTAACCACTCGGCCAGAGTAAAATCCGCTCATGCCGAGTGGTTACGGTGCCTGACTCTCCCAAATATACCTGGAATGAGTGGGTTCGAATCCTGGCCAGGATGCCTGTCTCCCAACCTGTCCGACATTATCATTATATATTAACAGTACTTATTATAGTGTCCACAAAAAATATATATTTCCGCTGGTCGGGATATATATCTAATAACTAACTATGGGGCATAATAAACCTTTATAACACGCAAAGATCAAGGTGCCTGATTTTGGTCCCAATGATAATATTGTCTGAATTTTGTCTTGGCCTTTTTTTTTTTTTTTTTTTCCAGATAGTTTTCATCAATACACAGTGGTTTAATTACCTACGATCCTCGTAAAATACGTCTTCCCCATTATCCAACGATCTTGAAACACTCGGATGTACTTTTTGTTTCTTTTCAGAGTAAAACAAATAATAATAACTGCTTTTTGCCTTGGGAACACAGGACGGACCCCCCCCCCCCCATGACTTATTGAAATCAGCATATATATTGCCAGTAGGGGGCCTAATTAAAAGTTTTACCGCCGTCGATAAGGAGATGTAATAGGGAGAGTTTTAGTTGTTATACAGTGCTGTATATAGTGTTCATATAATGCATTTCCGATGATTATAGCATATGTTTATATGATCTTTGCAATATCCTTATTTTATAATAGCTTTCAAATATTAAAAACAAATGGTGGTCGTTTCGTAAATAAGTAGCGCGAGTGTGTTTGAGAGAGAGAGAGAGAGAGAGAGAGAGAGAGGGGGGAGGGGGGGGGGTGAGGGAGGTGGGTGAAGGTGAGGGGGCCTGGTGGGAGGGGGGTAACCAAGATTACTTTAAAGGGCAGCATCTAAATCACCGTAGACCTAAGCTAATAACAAATAATAATTCGTTTTACAATTCATGTATATACTGTATAAACCAAAAATCCTATATTGAAAACTAGTGGTGATGTGGGAAGGCAAGGGAAACTGGTGGGAGTGGGTGGGAGGTTGGGTGAGGGAGGAGAGGAGGGGGCAGGGTGTGAGGAGGAGGAGGAGAGGAGAGCGGGTCAGAAGAGAGAGAGAATGAGAAGAGAGGAAGAGAGAAGAGAGAGAAGTAGAAGGGGAGGAAAGGAGAGAAGGGGGAGGAAAGGAGAGGAATGAGGGAGGGAGGGAGGGGGGGGGGGCGAGCAGGGAGGGGATTTGGCAAGAAAGGGGGAGGGAGGGGGGGGGGGTGGGGGCCAACAGCGAAGTCACCTCATTCGCTAGTTTGCACCTTAAATTCTTAGTTAATGACCCCCTCTATATTCACACACCTCACGGACACAATGTACACACACCGAATAGTTTGTTATTATCTAAATATCCTGGAGGTCAACAATATTCGCGTAATTACCAGTTGATAGAATATATGCAGACGTGACGACAGGTAGGAACCGGCTCAAATAGTGTTAAGTCCACAGTTTTCTTACATTACTCTTATAAATTACATGTATGACCACCTGTACATTAATAGAACATCAATAAACACGTCATATATACACGAAAAATCCCCATACACACCTTATATACGGTGAAATTCGAAGAGCCATGGGTGATACGTCCTACTGCTACCAGTCGATTGTCGGCACTGAATAATGACGTCACATTCAATGTCTGCCTTCCCCACAATCCACGAGCCCAGTTCGAATTTTATTATAGTTAATTAATCAACTTCCGCATTACCACCAGGCTTAGGATGTTCGCAGCACATAGCATAATTCATGCTAGGTATTTGGAATTTATTGATAACTGCATATAGGACTTGTGATGCAGGGATATTTATTTTTTAAACTGAAACACTGGGCATCGATATCAATCCTCCGTAAAACAGATGACGAGAAACTTCCGCGAGAGTCAAAAAGTATTTAATAATTTAATGTACAGTTGCCCACATGGATTTTGTACACACTTCGTGATTTTATGAATGGAAGGAAAATTAGTATGATTTAATTAGCAGTGTATTATCTTGTGCAGTACTTAATTCATTCCTTCAGTATTTTAGAACGCATGCATATATTTGTATTCTGGCTACTATTAGACGATTTTATGCAGCTTAGGAAGAACGTCTACCCATTAAGAAGCTACAAATTATCTCAATTAATCCTTATGGCTACCATACGTCCTTCCTAAGCTTCGTCAATCGTCTAAATGTAGCTGAAATCCAGTACAAAAGACGTCATCGGTACCGAAGGGGTTAATTCCTTCAGTATTTGAAATCGCATTTATCTTTATTCTTGAACTTGACGATTTTGGTCAGTGTAGGAAAATATTGTGGGAGTCAGAAGGTTAATGGAGATCAGTTTTACTTTGATACTATACCGTACAAGCTTTTATAAATATTGTGGGAGTCAGAAGGTTAATGGGAGATCAGTTTTACTTTGATACTATACCGTACAGCTTTTATAAATATTGTGGGAGTCAGAAGGTTAATGGAGATCAGTTTTACTTTGATACTATACCGTACAGCTTTTATAAATATGTGGGAGTCAGAAGGTTAATGGAGATCAGTTTTACGTTGATACTATACCGTACATTTTTTCTAAATCGCATACAATTGTCTACTAGTAGCCAGAATATATCTAAGAAATGCGTCCTGATACTGAGAGGGTTAATATGATCAGTTAATGGGTTTATAGCAAATTATTCTGGTAATTTAACCCTCTGAAGATTATGACGCATGTTGACTGTATATTCTGGTTATCATTAGACGATTGTATACAGCTTAGGAAGGATCTGTGGAAATTATTAGGGTAAAGACTATCTTAATTAACCCACTGACTTCCATATAATAGCGCATTATAGCGAGACAACTGACCTGGGTCACCCAGGTCGATTGTGGCCAACCCAGCCCTTGGCCCTGCCAATACCACCTGCTCGGTCCCCAGGGCTGACTTTACCCAGGTACACCCAGTCCCGGATGACGCCAATGGCTCGCGAAATCAGCCACACGAGTCAAGATCTATAGATCTTGGGTCGATCAAGGCAGGACCTGGACCAAGACCACCTTGATTACCCAGGTACACCTTGGCCAACAATACTGACGATACCGGAAATGGACTCGGAGAAAATGGACAGGCCTGGCTAACTTTCTTAAAAGTTACAGGCTCGCTATCGCTCGCCCAGAAAAAAATCAACACCTGAATGGGTGAATCATAATAATATCGCCAAACTAATGGGGCGAAACGTCTTAAACTCTCTAAACTAATGGAGCGAAGCAGGGAAGCTCCAAAAAGCCTCCCCTCGGACCAAATAGGGTTATATCATGTCCACACCAGCCCTTGTACCAGGTTCATGTGTTGGCTACTGTACCGCTGTTGTACATTAGGGGTATGTAAAGAGTAACTGAAGTGGCCATAATACTAGGCCCTTTTAACTCTATTTGTTCCGAGGGGGTCTTTTTGGACCTCCTCTGTTTCGCTCCATTAGTTTGGAGATTAAAAGGCAGATTTCATTCATTTGTTTAGCGATAGGCCTATTAATTAAGATTATTCGCCCGATGCAAGTGTCTATTTTTTTCTGGGTAAGCGATAGTGAGCCTGTAACTTATATGAAATTGGCCTTCGTTATAACAAAAATTATAACTTTAACATGAAGGGAGCCTGTGTGAAACCTTTTTAGTCTGATTGAAGTCTGGGAAGGCGTTCTTGTTAGCCTAGGGGACAAACTAAAATACATTGCTCGGAAATGGTAAGCAAAAAATCCCTAATGTTATGCCCGCACTTCCACAGCAAAACAGACTTTCTTCAGTAGCAATATTAGTCAACAGAGAAAAACTACATCAGTCACCCAAGGAACAACCACAGGAGGGTCCGTTTTCTATGACGGCGCGGCCATTTTTTCCGACAGAGCGGCGGCGCCTACAAACACCAGCATCGTGACGCCTGGCACCACCACAAGTGCCAGTAGCCCCGCCCAGGCCACACCTCTCTTCCGAAACAAGAAGAAAGTTCCCCACTGTACGACGTATACAGACTAATAACACACATAACAAAGCCACCAACAGCTTCCTCTCTCTCCAACACCCCTTCTCCCCTTTCTACACTCTTCAGAAACATAGGAAAAAGTAGAATGTAGATACGAGGTGCCGTTGTAAAGGCTTATCCCTCAATAACTTCACCTGACCTGAGGCAGGAAAAAATAAAGTGACTTACCCAAGAGAGAGAACATCGAATAGAACATACCAAAACCCTAACTTGAATAGGCGGGATTCTCACCACCTCGACTTAACGATAATTTCTCTTGAATCACACTCAATGGCAATTTTTCTTGCGTTACTCTTAGCGACCATTGGTACTGAGGCATGTACAGCGGCAATACTGTATGTCCTGTACTTTACACACCGATAATTTATCATGTCATACTCAGCGGCAACCCGCCCTGGGGAAAGTTTAGTGACGGCCTGTCCTAAACAAAACTCGCTGATAATTTATCGCGAGGCCTCCCAGCTGACCAGTGACAAGAGGGAGGAGATGGAGACGGAAGAAGAAGATACCATAGTTACTTCCTTTACCTTTAACTCACCTGTCAAGACCCATTCCCCCATCAGTGCTTTACCTCCTACTCCCGAGAAATAAAAGAAGATACCCTAGTAACTTCCTTTACTTTTAAGGGGAGGCAGACCGTTTTTCTGAACCCCCTCCTCCCTAATGATTAGCCCCAGTAGTTTTGTGATTATAAGAACGGGGCGAGGGAACGCGAAAGTGATCCTGGACCCTAAGAATAGGAACTTTAAATGTTGTTTCTGTTCGTGCTCTGTCTTGAGTCGGCCACCCCCAGCTATAGTATATAGCCTGAGTATATACTACTACACTCGGATGCCATAGTCTCAAGCCCTATCATGAGTATTTCGTGGACCTCACCAATTTATAATTACGATAGTATATCTCTGGACACGAATTTAGGAATATATCTTTCTGTATATCACCTACAAAACGATATCCACTTGTTATTGAATAGCAAGTTCTGTCCAAAAATACATGTTGTTGTTGTTGTTGTTGTTGTTCCCCAAGCTGCCTGGCCGAACAGCCCCAAGGCCCCGAGCAAGGCCAAGGCCATAACCGTGCGCCCCCACAGAACCCTCACTGCCGACCACAATAAAGCCTGGGTGACCGAAGCCACTCCATGGCGGGGAGCTGAGGAGGGTGCGGAAACGCCCGGGAAACCAAAGCCCCACCCAGGGCCCTGTGCCCCTCCGCAATTATGAAGAGAAAGTTGAGGGGCAAAGGAAAAATGTGACGCTTTGGCTTCCAATCTAGGTAGACTGGGAGGTCAATCCACGGAAGAGACGCCGTCACTTGAGATCTAGAAAATATATAAGTAAAAGTAAAAGGAACAGTCAGAGTAAGCTATGGGTATGGCAGAGATCGCTCAGTTCTCACTCTGATAGACCAGCCCATCACCAGTCCAAAAATACATGTAGATAGTTATAGCTGCATAAGGAACAACATAGCGGGTCCACGAATTCATATGAGTGGGTTAGAGACTGTGGCATCCGAATGTAAGCTACAATCCAACCCCTGCATCCATTACTAGTAGCCCAACTGTGGCATCCGAATGTAAGCTACAATCCAACCCCTGCATCCATTACTAGTAGCCCAACTGTGGCATCCGAATGTAAGCTACAATCCAACCCCTGCATCCATTACTAGTAGCCCAACTGTGGCATCCGAATGTAAGTTACAATCCAACCCCTGCATCCATTACTAGTAGCCCAACTGTGGCATCCGAATGTAAGCTACAATCCAACCCCTGCATCCATTACTAGTAGCCCAACTGTGGCATCCGAATGTAAGCTACAATCCAACCCCTGCATCCATTACTAGTAGCCCAACTGTGGCATCCGAATGTAAGCTACAATCCAACCCCTGCATCCATTACTAGTAGCCCAACTGTGGCATCCGAATGTAAGCTACAATCCAACCCCTGCATCCATTACTAGTAGCCCAACTGTGGCATCCGAATGTAAGCTACAATCCAACCCCTGCATCCATTACTAGTAGCCCAACTGTGGCATCCGAATGTAAGCTACAATCCAACCCCTGCATCCATTACTAGTAGCCCAACTGTGGCATCCGAATGTAAGCTACAATCCAACCCCTGCATCCATTACTAGTAGCCCAACTGTGGCATCCGAATGTAAAGTACAATCCAACCCCTGCATCCATTACTAGTAGCCCAACTGTGGCATCCGAATGTAAGCTACAATCCAACCCCTGCATCCATTACTAGTAGCCCAACTGTGGCATCCGAATGTAAGCTACAATCCAACCCCTGCATCCATTACTAGTAGCCCAACTGTGGCATCCGAATGTAAGCTACAATCCAACCCCTGCATCCATTACTAGTAGCCCAACTGTGGCATCCGAATGTAAGCTACAATCCAACCCCTGCATCCATTACTAGTAGCCCAACTGTGGCATCCGAATGTAAGCTACAATCCAACCCCTGCATCCATTACTAGTAGCCCAACTGTGGCATCCGAATGTAAGCTACAATCCAACCCCTGCATCCATTACTAGTAGCCCAACTGTGGCATCCGAATGTAAGCTACAATCCAACCCCTGCATCCATTACTAGTAGCCCAACTGTGGCATCCGAATGTAAGCTACAATCCAACCCCTGCATCCATTACTAGTAGCCCAACTGTGGCATCCGAATGTAAGCTACAATCCAACCCCTGCATCCATTACTAGTAGCCCAACTGTGGCATCCGAATGTAAGCTACAATCCAACCCCTGCATCCATTACTAGTAGCCCAACTGTGGCATCCGAATGTAAGCTACAATCCAACCCCTGCATCCATTACTAGTAGCCCAACTGTGGCATCCGAATGTAAGCTACAATCCAACCCCTGCATCCATTACTAGTAGCCCAACTAAAATTGTGGCATTATTGTGGGATATCATATTTAACCCCTTCTGTACCGGTGATGTACTTTTCATTCTATTCTGGCAACTATTAGACGATTTTGTACAGCATATGAAGGACGTCTACTCATTCAAAGGTTTCAGACAATCTCAATTAATCCTCTTAGCAGCCATATATCCTTCCTAAGCTTCATAAAATCGTCTAAATGTAGCTATGATAAAATACAAAAGACGTCGCCGGTACAGAAGGGGTTAAGGAGATTCGACAAAACCGCTCGAAAATGCACTTTAGGCAAAGTCGACGGCTCCTGTGACCTCAGATATGTGCCCAAATTCATTGAACTTAATATCAATGAACTCTCCATGGTGTATGGATTCCAATTCTATTAGTGGTTTAATTGCTTGCATTGATAATTTGGCATAATACAACTGATTATTTAACTCAATTGACCACTTGCGAGTTTCGTTCTATAAGGAAGTTGGAGTTGTAGATATCGATATTTATCAGAATTACCTGTTATAATACTGATGTAGTACATTTATAAATACATAAAACCCAATTCAACATACTGTTTTATCAATTAGAAACCTACATAATTATGGTTTCTATTTAAATATCGATGTTTACGGCTCCAACTTCCTTATAGCCTGAAACTCGCAAGTGGTCAATTACAGTGTTAGCGAAATATGCATCCAAGTTTTCGGGTCATTGTGGAATTTCAAAATGTTATGGATATAATAATAATAATAATAATAATAATAATAGTTCTTAAAGCTAGCGCATGCTAAGCTAGCTAAGGATAGCTCAATAAGGCCGATTAGGCGTATTTCCATTGGGGTCCTGTACTACTACCCCATCCTTTGCTCATGAGGGATGGTAACGACTCAGTGCTTGCGATATAATCTTTAATGCGCCGAGCGTGGGCGCGAACCCGGGCCTTCTGGGTGGAAGTCCGAGACGCTAGTCACTACACCAAGCGAGCCGCTATATCATTGGATTCGTCAGGACATTGCCATTCCAACGGTTTACGAGGTTAATATTTTGGGTCTTATTTACACCCTGGTCATTTTTGTTAAGGGGACATGGGCCGGTTTTCTGGACCAATTTCTCCCTCATGTTTAGTCCTATTAGTTTTCAGATGCTAAGATGTTTGCCCCATTAGTTTGGCGATTTTAATACCTTTTGCCTCATTTCGTTGTCAATTTTAAGACCTTTCGTGCCATTTAGGTGTCTATTTTTTCCTGACGAGCGATTAGCGATCCTGTAATTTTAAGAATAACCGGCCTTCGGCCGGGAAATTTTTCTACCGAAAAATGTACACATTAATCTAGAAGGGGGATCTGATGGATGTTTTTTAAAGTTTGATGGAGGCCTACAGTAGGGAGGAAACTAAACAAAATAATAAATAAATTAAAACATCTACCACAAAGTGAACCATCCCCCCTTAACACTATCTGGTCCGACGTCTTCTTAATTAGCCTATTATGATATTTTGTTTAACCCATTTAGTACCAGAGCCATCCATCCTTATAACTTTATTATGGCTGCTATTAGACTATTTCATTCAGTTTAAAGGGCCCCCAGCAATCAACAGACTTTGAACTATCTCACTTAACCATTTTCGCTACCACAGATCCTTCTTAAACTGCATAACATCGTCTAAATATAGCTAGACACCCACTAGTTTACCCCACTAGTATTCACCACATCTGGAGGGATGGGACCTAAGGCCCAGTGCTTCTATTCAAAGGCTTGCAGATATCATCGCAGAGAAGAAGAAACAGCCCAGGACCCACGTTGTAGCCTGGATGAGGTGCCGTCTATCTTTCTCGTGGCTCAGATCAGCACTACTGCCTGCGGGGAACAAGACTGTCTGCACCACAACCAGCGACGGTGGCAGAAGTGGACTACGAGGCAGCAGTGGCAGAGGGTCGCATAGGAAGGAAACGGATTGAAGTTGCATGGTGTTGAATAGTAATATCTGATGCTTTTAAATAAAATGTATGAACAATATTAAATTAAAAAAAAAAAAAAAGTAGTAGTAGTAGTATTGCTTAATTCTTATGTGTGAAGTATGTGGAAGGTGAGAAATCTTGGAATGAACCTAAAAGTGCAATGTACAAGGGATAGTTGTACCAGAAATGATGTATGGGGCAAAGACATGGGCTCTGAAGGCAAAGAGAGAGAAGAAAAGCTGGATGTGATGGAGATGAGCTGCTTGAGGAGTATGTGTGGAGTAACTCGTAGAGACAGACTGAGAGACGTAGGAGAGTGGGGCAGCAGGAGCCTTTTTGTCAGCCAGAGTGGACAGAAGGGTGCCGTGTTGGTATGTACATGTTTAGCAAATGGAAGATGAAAGGCTTACAAAGAGAATATGTGAGTCAGATACAAAGGGAGGTAGAGGGGTAGGAAGACCTAAATTGAGATGGAGAGAATGTGTAGTACAAGCGTTGGAAGATAGAGGAATGACTATATATCAGGCAAGAAAAGTGGTAATAATACATACATACATACATACATACATACATCAAATTTTAAGACTGAGTGCTCCACACATACATGCTGTTTCAGTCTCTTGTCCTAATGGCGACGTAACTTCCAGGCAACCCTGTTAAGGGCTGCTTCACTTGTCAAGTATTTGGATTTGAGATCGGCACGTATAGTCCGATCCCAGGTCTTCCTCTGTGAATAGAGAATAGAGAATGAATAGAGAATGCTAGTGAATAGATGAGTGAAAAGGCGGTCGTTTGAGAGAGTGGATCGGGCGCCAGTTGGACCTCGATTACAATCTGTTCAGGCGGCCTGACGACTCAGGCGCCTGGCCCGGGGAGCCGGTATATCCCGTTATGAAGGAGCATGTCTGGATGCATAGTGGGCGGGCACTGTGGTGTGCTCCGCGAATGTCTGACCGGAACTTCTCCGGGAGGTCGGGGGCCGGGGGAGTGCTGGAGTGCCCTTAGTGATCCCTGGTCTCTGGGTCTTCTCCTGGGCGACCTAGATGTGTGTGAATTTGTATTTTGTTTTTTTGTGTTGTGTTGTGTTTTCCGTGTTCGGTTTATGTCTCGAGTCAGCAAACCCCAGCTATGGGGTATGTGCCTGAGTATATACACACATACATGCTAATGTTATCAGTAGTATTCTTAATATTAACATAATTAATCAATTACTTCCATTCCTACATGTGCAGATATAATCTTGAATCTGAAATACAGATTTATTTTTTTCCTTATAACCAAAGATTCTCGGAGTCATGCTCTCGTATGATGTTGGGAAGGTCATGTATACAAAAAAGACTTAGTACAGTTGAAATATACAAGCTACCCCTGGAGACACCGGAGAGAAACTTATCTATTGCTCTTCTTTAGTTCTCTGTATTTGTATACAGCTGGG